>SZWC01005900.1:11039-24803 GCA_023375785.1 Penium margaritaceum
TGAGACGTACACTAGTGTCCGTCTCGCGACTTCCGGGAAACTCTCTCACGAGAGTACACTGGTGTCTTTTTTTCATACCCCCCACATACACCTCCTCATACCCTTGCCTCATACACTATCCGTTTTTGGGGGGAGGGGGGTGGAGAGACGGATCCGTCGACATCGCTCGGTCCATCCCTCCCCCCCCCTCCGGGATTGTATATGGTGAGTGTGTAAGAGAGTGTATGTGGTGGAAGGCGCGAAACGTACACTAGTGTACATCTCGCGACTTCCGGGAAACTCTCTCACGAGAGTAAACTGGTGTATTTTTCTCATACCCCCCCACATACACCGCCTCATACACTCGCCTCATACAATTTTCCGTATTGGGGGAGGGGGGAGACTGATCCGTCGACATCGCTCGGTCCATCCCCCCCCCTCACCCCCCGGATTGTATATGGTGAGTGTATGAGTGAGTGTATATGTTGGAAGTCGTGAGACGTACATAAGTGTACGTCTCGCGACTTCCGGGAAACTCTCTCACGGGAGTACACTCGTGTCTTTTTTTCATACCCCCCACATACACCGCCTCATACACTTGCCTCATACACTCCCGTATTGGGGGGAGGGGGTGGAGAGACGGATCCGTCGACATCGCTCGGTCCATCCCCCCTCCCTGAATTGTATATGGTGAGTGTATGAGAGAGTGTATGTGGTGGAAGTCACGAAACGTACACTAGTGTACATCTCGTGACTTCAGGGAAACTCTCTCATGAGAGTACAGTGGTGTGTTTTTTTTCATACCCCCCACATACACCGCCTCATACACTTGCCTCATACACTATCCGGTTTTTGGGGGGGAGGGGGGTGGAGAGACGGATCCGTCAACATCGCTCGGTCCATCCCTCCCTCCCCGGATTGTATATGGTGAGTGTATGAGAGAGTGTATGTGGTAGAAGTCGCGAAACGTACACTAGTGTAGGTCTCGCGACTTCCAGGAAACTCTCTCACGAGAGTACACTGGTGTCTTTTTTTCATACCCCCCACATACACCGCCTCATACACTTGCCTCATACACTATCCCGTTTTTGGGGGGAGGGGGTGGAGAGACGGATCTGTTGACATCGCTCGGTCCACCCCCTTCCCCCCCCCCAAATTGTATATGGTAAGTGTATGAGAGAGTGTATGTGGTGGAAGTCACAAAACGTACACTAGTGTACGTCTCGCGACTTCCCGGAAACTCTCTCACGAGAGTACACTAGTGTATACTCGGTATAGGATATCGATAAAAAAAGACCCTCGTGGCCCAGACAACTCGATTCATGGTGCGCAAAGACAACTGGACAGTGATAGGTAAGTAAAGGTTGAACAAAAATGACAAGGTAGGAAAGTAGGTACATATAAGGTCACTTAATCTCCCACCATCTGTTTTTATTACATTGAACAAAACATTCACAACATAGTTTTTTCTAGAAAATAGACAACTGTTGAAGGGAAACTTCTGTGAATGTTCCTAGGATGTCCACACAGTATGTACACTGTAAAATGAGTGTACAATTCACAGGTGATTGGTCATAAATGGTTGGCAATGGCGAACTCTCAAACCCATAGTTTCATGGGTTGAACCGTTGGGTTTGGGTGGGTGTCATGCTAAAAGAAAGGGAACATGCCAGGCCCCGCAACCGTGGGGCTTGACAGGTGCCCTGGCAAGTAAAGAAAAAAACCCCAAACCCCTAATCAGAATTTTTATTCGTTAAAGTTTTTTTTTAAGGATATGAGGACTTGAATGAATTTCAATGAAAGTTCCAGGGTATAATACATTAAAGTTTCTGTGTATTTAGGATTTACATGAAACTTCCTCGAAGCATTCCTATTCATGGTAGCTCATTTCCTGGAAACATCCTCCACATATGTTCCAATTTTGTACACTAGTTTATCAGTGTGTACTTTTGAGGTGATTGACCATAAATGTAGAAGGCAATACTACTGTGTTTCATGCTGAGCTGCTGAAGGGCTTAAATCCAAAGTGGGAAATCAACCACAGAATTGAGCTCATTCTGGAAGCAACTCCTGTGGTGTGTGTTGCTTATCGCATGAGCAATGATGATCTGGGAGAGCTTAAGAAGCAGCTGGAGGATCTCACAGAGCAGGATTTCATCATATCACTTATTTCACCTTCTGTTGCGCCAGTCCTCTTTATAAAAAAAAGCATGGAGGAGCTGAGGATGTGCGTGGACTATCCCGCACTCAACAACAATACAACCATAAAGAATTGGTACCCACTACCAAGGGTCAAGGAGTTTTTTGACTAGCTGAGGGAAGCACAACTCATTGCAAGATTTACTTGCACTCAGAGTACCATCCGATCCAAATTACGGAGCAGGATGTGGAGAAGGTGGCATTCCGTACACGATACAGCCATTTCAAGTACTTCATGATACCATTTGGGTTGAACAATAATCTTGCAACATTCATGAGCCTCATGAACAGGCTATTTCAACATCACTTGCAACAACTTGTGGTGGTGTTCCTCAACGACATCCTCAGCAAAATCTTTGGCACGTGCTAGATTTTCTCAAGAGACATAAGCCATTTTCTAAGCTCTCCAAGTATGAGTTTGAAAAGAGGGAGGTGGAGTTCCTTTGGCACATTGTGAGTGGCAAGGGTCTCCGCATGGATTCAAAAAAAGGTAAAATCAGTAAAATAGTGAAAAACACCAGGATGTGTAAGTGACATCCAGGTCTTCCTTGGGTTTTCCAACTCCTACTGGAACATCAATGGGGGGTACATGGAGAAGGGTACGACGCCAAATCAGCTACTGAGGAAGGATCACCATCGGGAATGGATTAAAAATGAGGAGAAGATCTTTGAGGAGCTCAAGTCTGCAATATGTGATGCTCTGGTCTTGGTGTATTCGGATTCATCCAAGGAGTACGTCAGGGAAACGGATGCAAGTGATTATGTCAATGGGACAGAGCTGATGTAGGATTTCAGGAAGGGGCCAAAGTCAACTATGTATGCATCTCATAAGATGCATGATGTGGAGATAAAATACACAATCTATGAGAAGGGAATACTGACGGTGATCCATGCATTCAAGCTTTGGCTGTGCTACCTTGAGTCGCAATGCTGCGTGGTCTCCACGGATCACTATGCCTTGAAGTACCTACAGATACAGTTAAACTTTAGTCGCTGGCAGACTTGTTGAATGGAGTTCTTGGAAGGAAAAATTTAGATCTTGTACATGCCTAGGAAGTTCAATCTGGCAGATCCTCTATCAAGAAGCCCAGACCTTGGCTTCAATGCCATCTTGGTGCAAATGGAATCTTGAGTCATGCATAGCATGTTCAAGCATGGCTATGTCATGGACCGTGAGTTCACAGGCTGTGTACTAAAAGATGTTGCATGTGATGGAGCACATTGGATATGGGGGCAGGAGTAAAGCATTACCCAAATACATGCCACTGAAGGATTTTCTGTTGGAGAAGGTGCATGGCATCCACTACTTGGGTCATTTTAGCTTTGACAAGAGCCTCAAGGCCTTGGCACACCAATACTGGTGGTAGTCAATGGAGACTGACTATAAGAGGTTTGTGAGCAGTTGCAATGTGTTCCAATGTATCAAGGCACGGAGGAGCAAGTCACCTGAGGAGTTGCAAGCATTGCCCCTACCAGAAGGGCCATGGACAGACATCTCACTCGACTTCATCGGCGGGTTGCCTGTGACACAGCAGGATAAACACATGGCGTTGGTGGTGGTGAACCAGTTTTCTAGTGGCACATTTCATTGCATATCCGGAGAGCACCTGGGCTTCTGGGACAGCTCAACTCCTCAGTCATGTCATTTAACTACACAAAATGCCACAGTCTGTGGTCTCACATCACGGTCCACGCTTCAATGTGCGATTCCGGAGAGATCTCATGGAAACGCAGGGCACATGGGTGTAGCTGACCACAGCTTACCACCCAGAGAGCGATTGGTAGACAGAGTGCACAAAAAAAACTTTGGAGCAGCTGGTACGGAGCATGGTCCTACTGGATGGAGAGGGTTGGAAGGAGAAGCTTAGAGTGGTAGAGTTCACCTACAAGCCAGCGGTTTCAGCATCAACGGTAAATTCACCGTTCAAAGTTCTACGGCTACCAGCCACTGAGCCCAGCTGCCCTTGTTACACCAACATCTCTTCTGGTTGTGCAGCAGAATGATGATGGGTTGTCCAACACATGGGACGTGGTGTGGCAATGGCTGTTGAAGGCGAAGGGGTAGTAGAATAAGTAGGCCAACCAGCATTGCTCTGCAGAGGAAATTCATATGGGTGATAAGGTGATATTGAACTCTTCCAACCTACAACTGATGGAAGTTGGGAGCCAGAAGCTCAAGCCATGATGGGTGGGTCTGTTCCACATCCTGGAGAAATGGCCAGTTGTGTCTTAAAAACTGGAGCTTCCAGCTCACTACACCTTCTTCTTGGTGTTCCACAACTCCATAATTTGTGCCTATTGTGACCCCAACACCTTCTTCTAGGGTCGTGGGAAAGCTCCACCTCCTACTTTCCAGGTTGAAGGAAGTAAGAACTTTGAGGTGGAGACGATTTTGGTAGACAACCAGAAGGGATGTCGGCGAGAGTTTCGGGTGAAGTGGAAGGGGTACCCAGCTGAGCACAACTCATGGGAACCAGAAGCCAATGTTAATGGTGGGGTTACCAACATTGTTCTCCAAGAGTAACTTAGGCACATTGCGAAGTTTTGCCTCTGACGAGGAGGGGGGAGGGGGGAATGTAGCAAGGTGTCCTGTTTTTCTGGAATACTCAGGGCTTCATCCGAGTTTTGGGGACACCCGGGAATTTTCCCAGTTTTTGGAAATCACGCTCAGGGTCAAGCTTGAGTCCGCTTGACCATGGAGGCAAGTAACGAGGAGGAGGAGCGAGCGAGTGAGCGAGCGAGTGAGCGAGCCATGACATGGGGATCATGCCAAGGGGCCATTTGGCTCACAACTTGTGTGGCTCACACCACACGGGGGTGGATTTCACCCTCTCAGCGAGCAGCCTAACGAACGTGCTATCCGCTGAGGGGATCTCAACGTAGGAGGTCCTGACTACAGACGCTGTCAATGGCTACGGCAAAACTGGTGACTGTGACCATGCCACGGCTGCAGTACTTCCGGTGGCGTGCATAACGTGGCAAAAACACTCACTGTCGGGAGATATATGCAGTGATATCCGGCTCATGAAGCAGCTCACCGGGGCATTGTGCATCCATCAGTAAGACAGAAAATAGGGGCCAAGACCACCAAGAAAATCATGAGGAAGAGGATCCATGACATCAGCATGCACGAGATCAAGAGGATGGGAGGTGATGTGATCAGAGGTAGAAAAGGGGGATCAATTCATCTTGCCTTGAGCACAGTCAAGGAAATTGGGCATGCAAGGAGGCCCAAAGGAGGCAGGATCAAGACCATGGGCCGGGTGCATGTGCAGCAGGCTGTTAATGGCAGTGGTGTGAATGTGATGAAGGCAATGACACAGGAAACAAGTGTGCTCAGAGGACAGGGATGGTGTGACATGAATCATAGCAGAGGCAGCAAAACTTGAAGGGAGAGACAGAGGGACATGGAAAAAAAAAATGTAATGAATACCACAGAGCACAACACGGCCAGAGGAATATAACAGGAAAGTGCCAATACCACGGTTGGAATTGAAATCCATGCCCTGGTTGTCAGTGGTGGTAATGAACAGCAGGCTGGCCTCAATATCGGGCACGTACAGCACATCAGGCGGGTACAGGTCCCCACGATTCCAATAAAACGTACAATAACAACACCCTACATGGGTAGCAACAGGCCAGAGCCAGTGTGGATAAATCAAACGGAGCCAAAAGGACCAGACACGGACCAAAACAATGTCATGTGGTGCGTGGCGCCGGATTCAACGAGCTAGAAAGTGTAGAAGGACCAAACAACTGCCAGTGTTGCAACTGCCACTGTTGCAACTGCCAATGCTGCAACTGCCAGAGTTGCAACTGCCAGTCTTGCAACTGCATGTGTTACAACTGGAAGTGTTGCAACTGCCACTGTTGCAACTGCCACTGTTGCAACTACTAGTGTTGATACTGCCGATGTTGCAACTTCCAGCATTGCAACTGCAAGTTTTGCAACTGCCAGTATTGCAACTGTCAATGTTGCAACTGCCAGACATGCAAATACCAGTGTTGCTACTGCCAGAGCTATGACTGCCAATGTTGAAACTGCAAATGTTGCAACTGCTAGTGTTGCACCTGTCAGTGTTGCAACTGCAAAAGTGGCAACTACCAGAGTTGCAACATCCAGTGTTCCAATTGCTAGTGTTGCAACTTTCATTTCTGCAACTGCCAATGCTGCAGCGGCCAGAGTTGCAATTGCCAGTGTTGCAACTGCCAGAGTTGCAACTGCCAGTGTTTAAACTGCCAGTGTTGCAACTGCTAGAGATGCAATTGCCAATGCTGCAACTGCCAGTTATTCAAGCAGACGTGCAAGCCAAATGCCCTCACAGTTTGTTTCCCCCAGCACCATGTACTCTGCTCCAGCTACTGTGCATGTCACATACAGTTCATTTGCAATGCGCCACGACACAGTGGTACCCCACATGGAAAACATATAGCCACCATGACTGCAAGCCTCAGAATCAAAATAATAGTCACTGCTACAGTAACCATCAAGCAGCAGAATCGATGCAGGAGAAAACACCAGACTAAGCCAGCCTTGTTGAACACATAACGCAGCAGCTTGAGCAATGCTTTGTGGTGCGTGTTGCTTGGTTCCTGACCGTACTGGGCCAGCAAATTAACTAAATAAGAGATGTCAGGTCGTGTTGTGGATGCGAGGTAGGAGACGCTGCCAGATTTTGGTGGTGCATGCATCCAATAGGTGTGCATAGACGTCAACGCTCATGGGTGAATGTTGTAACGGGAGATGTTGCACAAGGTGGTGACAACTTGTTGTGAGATGAGAATTTAACCATCCCTGGTGTGAATTGTGCCTCTCCGTCCCTGACAATGATCATGCCAAGGAATTTTTGTGCTTCACTTAGGTCTTTCATGAAATAGTGCACTCCGAGGTGGGTAACTTTTTAGTTTCCCATTACCACGGAGCATGTTTCAGGCCATAAAAGGCTTTCAAAAATACCCATACCCGGTCAATACCATTGTAAAATCCTTCCAGTTGTTTCACATAAAAATCATCCGCAAGGGGACCATTGAGAAAAGAATTTTCAACTTCCATTCAGTGGATTTCCCAGTCCTCACACGTCACAACTACCAACAGCAAGAGACTGGTCCCGTACTTGCCAACAAGCATGTAGGTGTCTGTAAATTCATGTCCGGGTATCTGGTGGAACCCCTTGGTATCCAGTCGGGCCTTGTACTTCTCAATTAAGCCCACCAGATGTTGTTTCATTTTGAAAACCCAATTGATGTCTGTGGCTTTCCTCCCTGGTGGCAGAGGTACAAGCTCGTATACACCATGATCCAGTGGAGCGGTCAACTCAGCACTCATGGCTTTCTCCCATTCTGGCATATCAGGATGCCCTCTTGCCTCTGTAACAGTCAGTGGTTCTGTCTGTGGGGTGTCCTCACTGCTGACCCCGATGGTGTGAAAGAACTGTGAGTGATTGATATGAGATAAGGTGTAAAGGGATCACTGCACTGGCTTGGGAGGGTGCGTGAGGGTTAATCCGGTATCCGTGCGTGTACCCGTGGGTTCAAAGCCTGGTGGCCAGAACGATGCACCAGAGCTTGTGCTGGCAAGATGTAAGGGTGTGAGCAGTTCTGTAGGTACAGGTAAGCTAGTGTCAACACCATGGTCTTGTGTCGGTCATGCGACATCCGTCCGCTAGGCCCTTATGCTGGGCTAGGAAAAAACACAAGCACGCTTACATATTGTGGATAGTGCTCTAGGTTGGGCATGCATGTAGCATGTCAGAGCATGAAAAACTCTTTGTCTCGTGTACAATGCATCTTGACTTTCCAGGAAGAAGTGGTTTGTGGGGACCCAAATGTGGCATGCTTTTGAGGCGTGAGATGCCCCAACAAAGACACACCACTGTCCACGTGTTCTGAGTTCGTTATCACATTGTGGATGTGGAAACCAGACACATTTCATCGTTCCCCACACATGAGCTGGCCTCATGTCGGCCTTCTCCTTGAACAAGCATTCCCATGGTGTCAATGATTTGGGCAGTTGACCTTGTGGTACAGTTAGCAGGTTCCACACCCAGGTAACATATTTAACTTCCTCTTCCCAAAATCTAAATGGTAGACCTGGTTCAGTTAGCAGTGTGCGCAGCACCTCACCCAAGGTTCTGTGCCACCATTCCTCCACACCGTTTTATTGTGGTGTGTAATGGGCGGTAGCCTGACGTTTGATACCTTAAACTCAGCAGTTAGATACCCAAGGACCCCCCTCCCCCCCATTATTTTGCAGTGTTAACATCTTCCATCCCGTTTTATTCTCTGAGAGGGCTATCCACTCGTTGATAGTCCTCTGGGAATCCCCCTTTGTTTTCAACAGGACGGTCCACCAAAAATGAATTGTTTTCATTTTTTAGGGTCAAGACATACAGGGATCCATATTGGAGGGAAGGCACAGGCATAGATCCAGTGAGATCAGCATAGACCAAGGCAATGGGGGATGTGCTTTTCCCCATGGACTTGGGAAAAGTCCATGTGTGTGCCTTCTTCTGGTGAAATTCTAGACGAGTACTGTTTTTTAATCCATGGGTACAGTTTATGGGAAAGAGACCAAGTGCAGGAACATGCTCCAAAATGTCTGTGACTGAGTCAGTATTGATGTGCGCCAGTCGACGGTGGGTGAGATCCATGTGCTTTGCATCATTGGCTGTCACCATGTGCACTTGTAGTTTGTACAAATGAGACTGTACAAGAGGGAAGAGTGTGTTTGGGTAGAGCATGTCAATGTACAATGACCCGTCGAGGCTCGTAAATCACACCAGTCAGCCACAATACTCCCCATGGTTCCTGTAGTGCAACTGTGCCCAAATCCTCAACCTTCAAGTTCTTACCCAACCCAGTCCTCATCCCTTCTTTTTCATGCACAGGATGTGTTGAATGTTTTTGCCGCTTGTTCAGTGTTGTAGGACAGATCAGGAATGCTCTGCCCCTTGTGGAGGTATGACCCCTAGATCTGTTGTAGTGTGACTCAACTATCCTCTGTCTCTTGTGAGATATGACCTGTGAGTACACCATGTGGGTGAGTGTTTTCCTTGGTCATTTTGTTGATTTGGCCAAAGTGAGAGGTCATGAGTTTGATCTTGGCCCCATGCACATCTTGTTTGCTGTGGAAGCTTCCAAGAAAGAAAGTCCGTAGCATCTTGGACGCTACATGGTTGGTCTGTCACCTTGACACTAGGATGCTTATGTGACAAGCCCACAGTGCAAGTCTATTGGTGATGTGGCTGGTTCAGGCCACTTCCCAGGAATGTGCTTTTGAGTTCTAGGACTGGACAGACAGCTATAAAAGGACTTGTCTTGCATGGTGATCAATTAACCCTTGCTTGATGCTCTCTTGCGGATTGACAACTTGAGCGCTTCTTGAGATGCAATGCTAAGGCGTTAGTACTTTTGAAGGTGAATTGTACGCCTGATTAAGTTTCGGGTGCATGACACATGTCAACAAAGGAAGAAGGCCTAAAAATCTTTTTGAGCTTTTAGGTTTCGCGGCTTCTCTGCCAGAGGTGGTTAGCTCAGTAGCTAACAAAGGGTTATGGGCCCACTCCTCTGGTTAGGGAAGTTTCACGCACGCAACCGCTAAGGTCACAAGCAGTGAGAGCGCCTTCGCTCTCACCCAACTTCTCTGTTTGCAGGGCAACATCAGCAAGAGGGGAATGCAACACATCTGCACCTTTCTACCTTGGGAGCTGACATCAGCCTACATCAGCCTACATCTGCTTGCAACGGCCAACGTGAACAGGGGAAGCAGTTGCCTCTTCTCACCAACAGCCTGCAGCGGCTTCAAACACAGGTTCATCGGCATCAACAACAGGTGCAGCAGTTGTAGCGGCTGTAGTTGTAGGGATGACAGGGACAGGGAAACCAGGGAATCATTCGCCCATCCTCAAGTTTGATGGAGAGGAGTTTGCGCTTTGGAAGTGGCAGTTTGAGATCATCATGGATGACAAAGATCTGCTAGGATATTTTGATGGAACTATCCCAGCACCAAAGGAGGAGGGTGCTGACCTTGTGGCATAGGTCAAGCTCAACAAGAAGGCTCTCGCCATTCTTGTGTCTTCCATACAACCCTCAGTCCTTTCACACATCAGCGGTTGTACAATGGCAGCCACGGCATACGCCAAACTCGGCAAGGTGTTTCATTCCTCCTAACTTGCCAACCGTCTCTTCATTCTACAAAACCTCATCAGCATAAGGCTTGGTGAAGGGGAGGATGTCTCCGCCTTTATGCAGAAGTCTGAGACGCTCCGGCATGGGGTGGGACCTGCAACCCGGCATGCAGGCCATGGTTTTTCTGATGACGTTGTCGGAAAGTTGGGGCCCCATGAATACGGTGATTGGAGGGTGGACTGAAGATCTAGTTTCCTACACCACTGTCTCTGATTATGTGCGGAACGAAGCCATGCGTTGTAGCAGCAGTGAAGCAAACATGGCTGCCTTTGCCTCATGGAGCAGCGGTACCTTCCGCAATACCTCCTCCTCTGGGTACAAGGGAAAAAACAGCACTAGCAACAGTGGAAGGGGTGCAAAGCGCCAAGGAAACTGCCATAACTGTGGCAAGGCTGGACACTGGGCTCGAGAGTTCCGTGCACCCAAGAGAGAGGGAGGAGACGGGGATGAATGGCGAGGGGGAAATGGTGGGAAGGATCCCACAAGCTTGATGGCTGAGTGTGTCTCCAACAAAGGGAGGGCGATACTCAGGCCAGGAGCTTACGGCCTTGACTCGGGCACAAACGAGCACACCACTTACGAGAAGAGGGAGTTCATCTCTCTTGCTCCATGCAACAAGAACTTCAGAGTTGCCAACGGCAAGGTTGAGGTAGCTTAGGGGATTGGTGACAAGCTGGTCACAGTGGGCGTCAACGGTGGAGATTCCGACCTCAAGCTAGAGGGGGTGATCTACTTGCCCTCCTTCACAGCCAACCTTCTCTTCGTCTCTAAGATAACTGACCATGGCATGACAGTGGTATTTAGAGAGAAGGAAGCGGTGATATTCCCTACCAAGGACATCAATATCTCCTACTCTGCCAAGAAGGTTGTCGCATAGGTTCCTCGCGTTGATGGAATCTACGTCTTGCAGACTAAAATGACAACTTTAATGGCTCGATCTTTAGTCGAGAGTGATGATGAGGAGAGCAGAAATGTAGATTCATATGAGTAAGCACATGTTGGACCAACGGAAGCAGTGGCAACAGAAGATTTAGCAACAAAACCGCAAGAAAATGCAACCACCGGGGTTGTTCATTCTAGCTTGTGCACATCCTCTAAGAACCTCTGGCACAGGTGCTTTGGGCACGTGGCTCATCGCACATTAGAGCTCATGGCAAAGCAAGAGCTAGTGCGTGGGATGGAGCTAGGTGATGAGGCAGAGGGAGCCGGGATCATGTGTGAGCCATGCCTTCAAGGCAAGGCGAAAAGGAAACCCTTCAAGCGCAATGGCACGCGTGCTCTCGCAACCCTTGACCTCATGCACTCTGACGTGTGCGGTCCCTTTTGCATACCGTCAAATGGAGGCAGCAGATACTTCCTCACATGCATTGACGACAACAGTCGCAAGGTGTGGATACAATTCCTAAAGAATAAAAGCGAGGTGAAGGATAATCTGTAAGCTTTTGTCGCTATGGTTGAGCGACAGAGTGGAAAGAAGGTAAAGGCATTCACGACGGACAATGAGGGAGAGTACGAAGCCTACAGGGAGTGGCTAAAGACACAGGGCATTGAACACCAGAAAACTATGCCCTACTCACCTCAAAGTAACGGCGTAGCAGAGAGGATGAATCGGACACTCCTAGGCATGACAAGGTGCATGCTCTTTGACGCAAAGCTGCCTCCTAGGTTGTGGGCTGAAGCAACAAGTACGGCTACCTACCTTGTGAACCTCACACCTGTAGGAGCTCTGTGAAGGAGTGGCAAGAAGAAGCAGATAAATCAGCCAAAGATGCCTCAAGAAGCATGGTCAGGTAGGAAGCCGGACGCCTCCCATCTCAAGGTGTTCGGTTGCACCGGGTTTGCCAAGATCCAGGCCGGTGAAGGCCCTGGAAAGCTCGATGCAAGAGCAAAAAAGTGCATTTTCATTGGCTTTGACACCGCCCACAAATCTTATCGATTGTGGGACCAAGGAGCCAAGAAGGTCATCCGCAGCAAAGACGTGGATTTCCACAAAAGGTCTGTGAGTAAGGGAGAGCATCTCAAACTCAAGAACGCTCCAAAACAGGGAGAGTGGCTCACTCTCCTTGAAGAGGGAGACAAAGCACCATCACAATGGCATGGGATAGGTGCTACAACAGGGAGAGGAGCTCATGAAGATGAATCCGAGGAATTAGACTCTGATTCTGACGTATCCGATCCTCCGGAACATGAGGAGGATGCCTCTCCCATCATCAACGACGAACGAGACCTCCAGCCTCCACATCAACAGCACCAGCCAGCAGGTTCAAGGAGCAGATCACGCCTCAAAGTACCTCGGCAGGATTACGACGCAGATACGGGTGAATGGACAGGCTTCAACTATTCATTCTTGGTTCAAGAGGAGCCAACGTCTGTCGCAGAGGCACTCACTCGGCCTGACAAAGAAGAGTGGGACGAAGCAATTCACAGTGAACTTAGCTCCATCAAAGTGAATGGGACATAGGTGCTGGTGGACACACCTGCCAGGGCTCATGTTGTGCGGTCCAAGTGTGTGCTGAAAGTAAAAAGGAAAGAGGATGGTAAGATAGACAAGTACACGGCACAGGTGGTAGGAAAGGGGTTCTCCCAACGGCATGGCGCAGAGTACGATAAGACCTTTGTTCCAGTTGTGACCTTAGCCTCCATCTGGTCAATGCTCGCCATTGCTGCTGCCGAGAACATGGAGGTCCACCAGATGGATGTCAAGACAGTCTTCCTCTACAACAAACTTGACAAGGAGGTATTGATGGAGGTTCAAGAGGTGGTTGATGCTCCTGAGGGCAAGGTGTGCAGATTGGTGAAGGCACTCTATGGGCTAAAACAAGTGCCAAGTTTTTGGTACTAGGAGATGGACACGCTCATGGCCAAGGAGTCATTCATGCACTACGACAATTGTTGAATGTTTTTGCCCCTTTTTCAGTGTTGTAGGACAGATCAGGAATGCTCTGCCCCTTGTGGAGGTATGGCCCCTAGATCCGTTGTAATGTGACTCAACTATGCTCTGTCTCTTGTGAGATATGACCTGTGAGTACACCATGTGGGTGAGTGGTTACCTTGGCCATTTTGTTGATTTGGCTAAGTGAGAGGTCATGAGGTCAATCCTGGCCCCATGCATATCTTGTTTGCTGTGGAAGCTTCCAAGAAAGAAAGTCTGTAGCTTCTTGGACGCTACATGGTTGGTCTGTCACCTTGACACTAGGATGCTTATGTGTCAAGCCCACAGTGCAAGTCTATTGGTGACGTGGCTGGTTCAGGCCACTTCCCAGGAATGTGCTTTTGAGTTCTAGGACTGGACAGACAGCTATAAAAGGACTTGTCTTGCATGCTGATCAACCAACCCTTGCTTGATGCTCTCTTGCGTATTGACGACTTGAGCTCTTCTTGAGATGTAATGCTAAGGCG
>SZWC01005900.1:27724-43691 GCA_023375785.1 Penium margaritaceum
CAAGGGGCAGCTGAGTAGCACATTCAAGATGAAGGACATGGGTCCTCTTGACTTCTATCTTGGAATTGCAATCAAGCGCGACAGAGCAGCAGGTACCATCAGCCTGAACCAGACAAAATACATCAACTCCATCCTCAAACGATACGACATGGCAGATTGCAAACCTGCCTGCACACCCATGAGCACGGAGTGCAAACTCTCCACCTCCATGTCCCCATCCAACGAAGCCGAGAAAACTGACGTGCTGGGCATCCCATATCAGTCTGCAGTGGGCAGTCTGATGTATGCCATGGTCGCCACCAGACCAGATATAGCCCATGCTGTTGGGCAGGTGAGCCGGTTTGTGGCCAATCCCGGTCCACTTCACTGGCAGGCCGTGAAGCGCATGATGCGATACCTTCAGGGGACGCGGCACGTAGGGCTCCAATTTGGAGGCATCGCTGGATCCGCATCACTCCGTCTCATGTGCTACACTGATGCTGATTGGGGAGGGAATATCGATGACAGAAAATCTACCTCCGGCTTTGTGTGTATGTTGAATGGAGGTGCAGTCAGTTCGGCAAGTCGCAAGCAGGAATGTGTCTCTTTGTCAACAGCTGAAGCTGAGTACATCGCCTTGGCTGAGGTGTGTAAAGAGATGCAGTGGCTACGAAGCTTGCTATCCGAGATGAAGGCACCACAGGCAACGGCGACGGTCATCAAGATTGACAACATGAGCGCCATTGACATGTCAAAGAACCCCGTCCTGTCCAGGCGCACAAAGCACATCGAGATCCGCTACCACTACGCTCAAGACTTGGTCTACAAGCAGACAGTGGAGCTCGAGTATGTTGGCACCAAGCTGAACCGGGCTGACATGCTTACAAAGCCACTAGACAAGGATCTCCACCAGGCGGGCAGGCAAGGTGTCGGCATGGTCAACGCAAGTGATGACGAATGATGATGGTCACTGACGCAAGGTGCAAGGGAGAGATTTGTTGAATGTTTTTGCCCCTTGTTCAGTGTTGTAGGACGGATCAGGAATGCTCTGCCCCTTGTGGAGGTATGACCCCTAGATCCGTTGTAGTGTGACTCAACTATGCTCTGTCTCTGGTGAGATATGACCTGTGAGTACACCATGTGGGTGAGTGGTTACCTTGGCCATTTTGTTGATTTGGCCAAGTGAGAGGTCATGAGGTCGATCCTGGCCCCATGCATATCTTGTTTTCTGTGGAAGCTTCCAAGAAAGAAAGTCCGTAGCTTCTTGGACGCTACATGGTTGGTCTGTCACCTTGACACTAGGATGCTTATGTGTCAAGCCCACAGTGCAAGTCTATTGGTGACGTGGCTGGTTCAGGCCACTTCCCAGGAATGTGCTTTTGAGTTCTAGGACTGGACAGACAGCTTTAAAAGGACTTGTCTTGCATGCTGATCAACCAACCCTTGCTTGATGCTCTCTTGCGTATTGACGACTTGATCTCTTCTTGAGATGTAATGCTAAGGCGTTAGTACTCTTGAAGGTGAAGTGTATGCCTGATTAAGTTTGGGGTGCATGACACATGTCAACAAAGGAAGAAGGCCTAAAAACCTTTGTGAGCTTTTCGGTTTCGCGGCTTCTCTGCCAGAGGTGGTTAGCTCAGTAGCTAACAACAATGACCCTAGCATGTACGTGCATGAGAATGACAAAGGGACCATGTTGGTCACCTGGTACGTTGATGACCTGATTCTATGCTCTTATTCGACGCAGCTGCTAGACGATCTCAAGGGGCAGCTGAGAAGTAGATTCGAGATGAAGGACATGGGTCCTCTTGACTTCTATCTTCGAATTTCCATCAAGCGCGACACAGCAGCAGGTACGATCAGCCTGAACCAGACAAAATACATGGACTCCATCCTCAAACGATACGACATGGCTAATTACAAACCTGCTAGTACGCCCATGAGCTCGGAGTGCAAACTCTCCACCTCCATGTCCCCATCCAACGAAGCAGAGAAAACTGACATGCTCGGCATCCCATATCAGTCTGCAGTGTGCAGTCTGATGTATGCCATGGTCACCACCCGACCAGATATAGCCCATGCTGTTGGGCAGGTGAGCCGGTTTGTGGCCAATCCCGGTCCACTTCACTAGCAGGGTGTGAAGCACATCACGTGCTACTTTCAGGGGACGCGGCACGTGGGGCTCCAGTTTGGAGGCATCACTGGATCCGTGTCACTCCGTCTCATGTGCTACACCGATGCTGATTGGGGAGGGAATATCAATGACAAAGTCTACCTCCAGCTTTGTGTGTATGTTGAATGGAGGTGCAGTTAGTTGGGCAAGTCGCAAGCAGGAATGTGTCTCTCCGTCAACAGCTGAAGCTGAGTACATCGCCTTGGCTGAGGTGTGTAAAGAGATCCAGTGGCTACGAAGCTTGCTATCTAAGATGAGGGCACAATGCGTTGAAGGCGTGTAGCAGGACATGTGCCTCTGCAGTATCCAAGGCTGGACAGAGGTAGCACACTTCAAGTTTGTGCTTGATAGCCCAATCTAAGAAAAAGGTCCTTCCAGGAAAGGAAATCCCTGGTCCCCAGTCGTGTAGGGGACAGGTCCTTGTGGCGCAGGCTAAGCTGAGCCATGGTGGCCGCCGTTGATGTGACCGTTGACGTGTCACCGGCCAGCGCATCGCCAACGTGGGCTCCCTCTACTCTTCTCATTCTCACTCCTGCTTAGATTCTTTGCTCATGCTGGAAACCCTCTGCAGCGTATAGACTATAGGCGCAAAGTATATGTCTGTTAGTCAAGTGGTGGGGGGATCAAAAAGATTCCACCAGCAATTTTCCAGGCCCAATTTGGGCCCAGTTTTTAGAGGAGGGCTTTGTGCACTGGGATTCTGCCTCGGACTTCTTCTTGGGCCTCCAAACCACCCCCAAACCCTTCCCTTGCCTTTCCAAGCCCCAACGGGACAGCCATCTGCTCTTCAGGTGGCTCTTGAGTTAGCAGTGGCGTGGTGTTGCCATTTTATGGCCACCAACCCTGTCACAAGGCTTCCTGGTCTAGGTGACCGCTTGGATGTCCCGGCGGAGACAGCCTATGGATGCAAGGAGCCTTGGATGCAGTGGTGGTGTCAGCAGCGGCCTCCCATGTCCTCATGGACTAGGTGCGCTCACAGTCTGCGCCCCTTTCTTATGCCTACAGAGCCAACTGGTGAATTCTAGGCCGGCGTGAGTACTCTGACACCATGTGGAGAGCATTATGAACAATTTGCAACAACTCACAAATGTTTTGGTAGATAGTGTAATAAGCTAGAAGTAAATATCCATGGTGCGCATGCAAGTCAGAATTACAAAAAGGTAGTAGTAGCTTTACGAGCTCTTACAAGTGAGACTTGCTAGCCAAGTCTCAATGAGCGGCAGGCAAGTGACGCTTGCCAGCGCACAGTGTGGAGTTAGGGAGAATCCCTTGGATGCCCCTCAATCAAGCATGTATGACCAATCGCCTCACCTGCAAAACTTTGCATTAAGAAGTGTATTGGGAAGTGAAAAAACTTGTGAAAATGGAGCCCATTAGAATTTTCATTCTATATAAGGAATGTACATCTGGGCGTTGCTGACATGCATTCATGTGGATGTTTTGTGAAAAATGTTTGCATGCAAAAACAAACTTTCTGATACTCTGATTGTCAAGTGTGTGAATTTGGGCTGATTGACCATAACTCGGAAAAAGGTGGTCATACAAAAGCACGAGTCCCAAAAGCAATGAGGGCAACCTTCAGGATGTTGCATGCACGGTATGTCACCTCCACTCTCTGGACTGTTGACATGGTGTGACCCTTGTCATGAGTGCCATTGATCGTACTCCCTGGTTCCACCACTAAGGAGTGGTGAAACACCTTATCTAACTTTAGATTTGGATTCCTTAGATTTTTCCATGCAGGATTGAGCTTTGGATCGCTCGATTTCAGTGAGTATTCAGAAAGTTAGCCTAGCCCGAAATTCCGGTATTGGGGGGGTGGAATCTGGTACCCGTCGTGGGTGGCGGGATAATCCAACACCAGTGATCTGAGTTCGTCTCCAACGACCCCCAAATGCACCATGGCTATAAAGGAAGCAACCAGAAGACTCTCCTTGACCAGGGTGAACTTCTCCTTGACTTCTGGGCGAGGAGAGGCGCTTCGACGGATCATCGTCAAAGCGCCTCCACTGCCTAGCGTGCAAGGCAAGGCGGGCGGCTCCACTAAGGGTTACTTTGATGGCCGTAGCAGGGGCTCTACTGCTCCAATTTGGGCGTGCTTGGATGCGTTGGAAAGCTTAGATCACATTCTTTAAGGATCTGATGTAATCTCACTATAATAAGCAACAAAAATGTGCTTCAATTCAGATCTACTGAATGCGACGTGTTCTGCCCACTCACATCCGTGATCCTTGTGCTCCACACTCTTCACCATTGGTGTACATTGGCTGCCCAAACACTAGTTGCGTACTTCAGTGAGAGCTAGGCATCCTTGAGGGTGCCTCCACATCCACTAGAGCCAAAGTGTTATGGGCTATGGACCCACGTGTACAAAGGGTTATGGGCCCACGTGCCTAGAGGGACCCCAGCTCTTCAACTTTCACGCTACCGCCCCGCACCATGGCAATGGCCGAGCAAGAGAGCATTAGCACCATCTCCAAGTTTGATGGGAACGGCTTCCCTTTGTGGAGGTGTATGTTTGAGGTCTACCTCAATGACAAGGGCCTGCTTGAGCTAGTCAACGGTAAAGAGACCGCTCCTCCAGATACTGCGACGTCGGAGAAAGTGGACAAGTACAAGAAGCGCAACAAGACGGCGCTTTCATTGTTGGTGTTAGCGCTTGCTACACCACAGCGCGCACTTATTCAAGGATGCACGGAGGCTGCGGAGGCCTGGAAGAAGCTCTGCACCATCTACCAGTCCACTAACCTTGCTAACGAGATCTTCGTATTCAAGAGGCTCATCATCCTCTGAGCCAACGAAGGCGACGACATCATGGAGATCCTACAGCAGATTGAGTCCCTCACTACTGAGTGTGTAGCCACCGGATGGAAGGTTGACCCTCAGCTCCAAGCCATGATCCTCCTCCTGGCCTTGCCGGACAGTTGGAGTCCCATGATCACCGTCGTTGGAGGCTGGTCCGTCGATGAGCTGAAGTACCCGAAGGTGGCTGAGTACGTCTGCAACTAATGGATGCGGCGTGGTGGGAGAGAGAGCGGGGCAACGTCAAGTTCTGCCTATGCCGTCCGTCCTCAAGGTGGAGGGGGAGGTAAGAAGGGGAAGGCTGCCAAGCAGGGCACCAAGAAAGGTGACAACAAGGGGGAGTGCTACAACTGTGGCAAACAGGGCCACTATGCACGCCAGTGCCCCACCAAGAAGTCGGACCAGCCGGGGAAGGCTGGAAAGAAGGACGATCTCGCAATGATGGGGAAGGATTCCGCCGACTTGACAGATCCGGGAGTCTCCGTGATTGACTCCGGATTGGGCCGCCACACAATGCAACCGGGCGGCATTCATCGCCTATAGCGCCTCGGAACGGCGCATTACAGTGGCCAACGGCAAAACGGAGTTGGCTATCGGTGAAGGCAAACTCCGCATCGAGATGGATGTGGACGGGGAGGCTGTCACAAGCACAATTCATGACATGCTCCACATGCCCAACTTTGGGAAAAATCTGCTGTCAAAGAGACGCCTCACCGACAAGGGGCTCGAGGTGCTCTTCAACAAGAAGGAGGCCATCATCCGCAAGGAGGGGAACGGCCAGGCGATTGCACGTGGAAAGCGAGAGGAGGACTTGTACATGCTCTGTGCAAAAATCCTTGGCAGCCGGACGGGGCCCGACGTCACCCACCTTGTGAAGAAGGACGATGGAGACCTAGACCTGTGGCACCGCCGCCTGTGCCTCATCGCTCCCTCAACTGTGAGGGACATGGCAAAGAAGAAAGTAGCGTGGGGTCTTGAGGTCAAGAACCTCAACGCAGCCAAGAATGACGTGTGCGAGCCGTGCGTGGTTGGCAAGGCAACACGGCAGCCATTGGATGGCAAAGGGACGCGTGCATTGGTGAAGCTGGAGGTGGTCCACACTGAAGTGTGCGGACCATTCGAGAGCTCCATCGGGGGCGCTCGCTACTTCGTGACCTTTATCGATGATCACAGCCGCAAGCTCTACCTCTATATCATCAAGAGGAAGAGTGATGTCCTGACATGTATGCAGGAGTTCGTGGCGGCAGTGGAACAGCAAAAAGGGTTGAAGGTGAAGGCTTTCCGGAGCGACAACGGCGGTGAGTACGAGGGCTGCTCCGCATGGATGAAGGGAAAGGGGATCGTGTGGCAGAAAACTATGCCACACTCTACACAGCAGAATGGCATCGCCGAGAGGGAAAACTGCACCATCCTCAACATGGTCCGGTCCATGTTGAGCGATGCCGACCTCGCGTAGTGGTACTGGGCCGAGGCGGCACAGACATCGGTATACATCATGAACCTGATGCCGACGAAGCCGCTGAAGGACGCGGAGTCCAAGGTGTGGAAGACACCACAAGAAGTGTGGAGCGGGAGGAAGCCAACTGTGGCACACCTCTACACGTTTGGTTGTATTGCACATGCTGATGTGTAGGCACGGGAGAGGCGGGGCAACCTGGACCCGCGGACTCGCCGGTTCATCTTCGGCGGGTATGAGAGCGAGAGCAAGGCGTACTGGCTCTTCGACCCACAGAGGCAGCAAATCATGAAGAGTCACGACATCACGTGCGACGAGGACAGCCGTTGGACGGAAAAGGATGTGGGTCTCTCCAAGCGGGGGGAGTGGCTGCCACTCCTCGAGGGGGAGACGCCGGAGGACGCAAAAGAGGGTGACGTCCGTGCGGCTCCAACTGGTGAGAACCATCCGGGGGATGGGGAAGCAGCTGATTTACACTCAGCCTAGTCGGACAATGAGTCCAAAGTGCCGGCAGCAGTGGAGCTAAACGAGGAGGCCGGGAGTGAGCCCATATCTCCACGGTCCCCAAGAGAGGGGGAGCAGACCAGCGGTGCGAGTGGCGCCACCAGAGGGCAGTAGCAACAGCAGCCCCAACAACAGCAACCTCGAAGAAGTGGACGTGCAAGGAGGACGGCAAAACAGTACGATGCCGCGTAGGGCACCTGGACTGGGTTTGCTCAAGCGTTCTTTGCACAAGAGGAGCCCGAGACCGACAAGGAGGCATTGCAGCAGAAGGATGGGGTGGAATGGGAGGGAGCTATAAAATCTGAGCTCACCTCCCACGAAGAGAACGACACTTGGCAGCTGATTGACAGGCTGAAGGGCACAAAAATCATTGGCTCCAAGTAAATCTTTAAGAAATCCGCATCCTTTAAGTAAATCTTTAAGAAGAAGCTCACCAAGGAGGGGAAGGTGGAGTGATGTAAGGCGCGGCTGGTGGCGAAGGGGTACGTCCAACAAAAGGGTGAACACTTCAAAGAAACCTTTGCACCAGTGGCAAAGTTCGCCTCCATCCGCTCCATCCTCTCGGTGGCGGCGGTGTGGGATTACAAAGTTCACCAAATGGACGTGAAAACCGCGTTCCTTAACGGCGACCTGGACAAGGAGGTCCTCATGGAGGTACCGGAGGGGGTGGACGCACCACTGGGAAAGGTGTGCTGGCTTTGCAATGCGCTCTATGGACTGAAGCAAGCGCCACTCATGTGATACCTGAAAATGGACGGCTTCATGGCTCAGGTTGGCTTCTAGCGCTATGAAGCGCTAGATCAAAGATCAAAGCGTGTATGTGCGGAAGCAGCCGGGGTTGCACTCGATTGTGGTCCTTTACGTGGATGACCTTATCCTTGTGTCATCGAACATGGAGGAGTTGGTGAAGCTGAAGCGGCAGCTAGACGGTCGGTTCAAAATGACCGACATGGTCGAGCTTGCATACTACCTCGGCGTCGCCATCAAGAGGGACCGCAAGGCACGCACGCTTGAGATGGGGCAGGTAAAGTACGTGCAAGAGGTGCTCCATTGCTACAACATGGAGGAGTGCAACCCCATCGGCATACCCATGATCACCACTTGTGAGCTGTGCTCGAGCATGGGGCCGAGCACGGATGAGGAGAAGGAGGAGATGGCAGGTGTGCCATACCAGTCCGCAGTGGGGAGCATCATGTACGCCATGGTGGCGACGCTGTCTGACCTGGCCTTCGCGGAGGGCCAAGTGAGCTGGTATGCCGCTGACCCGGGGCTGCTGCATTGGCAAGCACTGAAGTGGATCCTTCACTACCTCAATGCGACAAAACAGTCGGGGCTTGTGTTTGGAGGGGGAGCGCGTGACGACTCCCTCGAGTTGGTCGGCTACTCCGATGCCGGCTGGGCTGGTGATGTGGATGACAGAAAATCAACGTCAGGTTACGTGTTTGTGCTTGGTGGTGTAGCAGTTTCATGGGCAAGCAGGAAGCATGATTGTGTGGCACTATCCAGCACCAAAGCGGAGTACATCGCGCTCGCGAAAGCCGCAAAGGAGGCGGTGTGGCTGCGGCGGCTGCTAAAGGAGATTGGCGCGCCGCAAAGAAAGCCTACGGTACTCAATGTTGACAACATGAGTGCCATCAGCCTTACCCAAAACCCAGTGCTCCACAGGAGGACCAAGCACATCGAAATCAGGCATCACTACGTGCGAGACTTGGTGGCGAAGGGAGATGCTGCCATTGTGCGTTGTGGCACTAAGCGCATGCTCGCCAACGCCATGACCAAGGCACAGCCCAAGGACAGGCATGATGCAAGCTGCATTGAGCTTGGTCTGCGTTGTGAAGTTTAAAATTCTACAGGTTTCAAGGACAAGGCATCAAGGTTGTGGTGCAAGGGGGAGATTGTTGACATGGTGTGCCCCTTGCCATGTGTTCCATTGATCGTACTCCCTAGTTCGAACACTGAGGAGTGGTCGAACACCTGATCTGACTATAGATCTGGGTTGATTAGATTTTTCCATGCAGGATCGAGCTTTGAATCGCTCGATTTGAGTGAGTATTCAGAAAGTTAGCCTAGCCCGAAATTCGGGTGTTGGAGGGGGTGGAATCTGGTACTTACCATGGGCGGCGGGATAATCCACCACCAGTGATCTGAGTTCGTCTCCAAAGACCCCCAAATACACCAGGGCTATAAAGGAAGCAACCAGAAGACTCTCCTTGACCAGGTTAAACTTCTCCTTAACTTCTGGGCGAGGAGAGGCGCTTCGACGGGTCATCGTCGAAGCGCCTCCCATTGCCTAGCGTGCAAGGTAAGGTGGGTGGCTCCACTAAGGGTTACTTTGATGGCTGTAGCAGGGGCTCTACTGCTCCAATTTGGGCGTTCTTGGATGCTTTGGAAAGCTTAAATCACATGCTATAAGTTTGTGATGTAATATCATCACACTAAGCAACAAAAACGTGTTTCAATTCAGATCTTCTGAATGCAACGTGTTCTGCCCACTCACATCCGTGATCCTTGTGCTCGACACTCTTCACCATTGGTGTACATTGGCTGCCCAAACACTGGTAGCGTGCTTCAGTGAGAGCTAGGCATCCTTGAGGGTGCCTCCACATCCATTAGAGCCAACATGGACCAGCATGCCCTGCGCACTCGCGGCCACATAGATGGAAGATAATGTACAAAGAAAGTAACAGGCAAGGGAAAGGTCAGCCCATCAACAAAACCAGTACCTAAAATGTGTGACATGGTGATGGAGGGGGCCATGGGTAACAATGTTCCACAACCACATCATGTAGGACATGGCCTTGCAGGAGGAGAGGGGATTGAGACTAGACTCAGAGAGGAGGGCATGAACACCATCAGCAGGCTATGGTTCTAACATTTGGAAACCTTGTTCCATTGGGGTGTGTAGGGGGCATAAGTCTCTAGACATCCCACGGGTCACAATACAATGAGTAGTATGGTTAATGAACTCTCTGTCCTTATCAGACTGGAAGGTGCAGAGACGACGTCCACATGCGCGTTCAGCCTGAGGAATCCAAGACTGAATGGCAGGGCAGAAACCACTTAATTGGTGCAGGGCACAGACCCAGTGCATGCGTGAGCAGTCATCGGTGAGACACAGGGTAACATGGCCCAAACCACCCAAGGGGTCACGAGGCATGGATCCCATGATTTCAACATGAAATAGATTCAAGAGGGTGAGACGTGCGAGATTCAGAAGTAGAATAAGGTAATTGATGCATTTAGCCTTGGGCACAGTCAAGGCAAGCATCCAAGCATGGAGAAGGAAAACTCAGAGCAACAAAACCAGAAGCAGGCTGCATGTGAATTATAAAATCAACAGCGGTAGTGTGGATGTGATGTAAGTGGTGGTGCAAGAGCTCAGCATGGGCAAGGAAGAGGTATTGTACAACATTCACCAAGGCATAGCTCAAGGAAGTGGATGCAAATGAGGGGACACTAAAGAAATCATTGCAGTACACAAATTGCAGTACAACACAGCCAGTGGAACAAAGGGACATACTGGCAACACCACCAACAATGTATGAAGAACCTGCATTATTCGTTGAGAGTTGTGAAAGACTGTAGACAAACCTTAAATTCAGGTGCATACAGCACGTTGGGGAGGAAAAGCTCTCCCCCAGGGTCAACAAAATTAACAACACCAATGCCTTGAACAGGAAGCAAATGACCCAACCTGGTCTGCACAAAGTTCACAATGACAATGGAACCAAGAGAGATGAACGCAGTACACAAAGGCGTCATGTGATGGGTAGCTCCAGTGTCTAGGATCCATATTCTACACGACATGCGGAAAGACAGAAGAATATGATGCACTGGATTAGTGTGAGAGAAGGTCTTGGAAGACCATTGGTGGGAAGACAGCAAGGTAAGCTCAAGCTCAATACACAGAACATCAACAAGAAGACTCACTTGGAAAACCCTATACGACGTGCCGTGATTGGCTCCACCAGAAACACTTTGAAGGGACTCACAAATCCACAGAAACTTTCACCTCCCTGACTACGGAGATGGCATGAGATCAGTAAGGACACCCTCAAACTGTTGGTCATCTTCATGACACTTGGGGGTGATGACAATGAACAACTACTGATGCGGTGGAGCAAACGCCACGGGAAACCACACAGGTGGAAGATACGACCCCAACGGTGGACCATAGTAGGTTGGGAACCCATAGGAATTGTGCTACTCCCATGGGTAAGGGGGTGTGTACTGGACCACTGCATTGCTGTAGGCGTCAGCTTCAACAGCGGTTACAACAGAGTGGCTATAGGAGGAGTTTGAGGCAGGTGAGGAGGAGGAGTTGGTCAAAGCCTTGCCACCGCCGGCGACACAGGCCAAATGAGCATGCACCTCAAAAGCCAGGCTATCATCATTAGTGTTAGAAATCGCTGTTCCAACATGGCCTAAGCTATTGTAAGAGGTACGGCATGTCTGCTCAAGACTTAGACGCAAAGAGTGCACTTTCTGGTTGCCACACACTATGGAAGTCAGGAACACCCAAGAATAGAAGAGCTGGGGATTGATTTTGGTTGGTTACTTTGACAAGGTCTAGTTTTGCAAAGTTTCCTGAATACTCACGAGCTTCACAATGCACCCAAGAACGTGTGATCTAGCCAAGCATAGCGGAAGTTACGCCTGCCACAGCACAGGTTACACACCTACCAGATCCACCTCACCTCACGTAACGTCACCTGTGGTCTCCTCATGTCACGGCGCCTCTATGCATCTGAGAAACACCTATGTGGAGGAATGGTGTAGGCGTCTGCTGTTAAGATCAGAGGCGCCTTGGTACTTTAGTAGTTGAGTTTGGTGTTTGGTTTTGATGGGATTCAAAACGTCTCCGCGGACCTCCATTCAGAATTTTGGCTGTCCCTGAGTAACGAACTGTGCTAGTGAGTTGCAGACCAGACCCCAAAGTATGTGTATGAGTATAAGAATAAGTTTAAGTACGTGCCATGTATAAGTAGTTTGCTAGTCCCAGAAGTAACAGCTTTTAATACTGCAGAAACATCCGGTGGCAGAAATCGGCACCCAGTGATTGTGACATAATCTGACGCTGCAATCTGGCCAGGTCGTCAATCAATAAAATGTGTAACTGAAAAATGCTGAAATCCCTCCTTGAAGTTGAGAGCCCATAACTTCATCGATACTTGGCCGATTGCTGTGTTTTTTGTTGTATTGGATTCAGCACGTTGTGAAGGTTCATGATCTCTACTGAGATCATCATTCTATACACTCTTCTGAGGTCTATCCCAAGCTGCACCGACTCTTCAGTGAGAGTCTTTGCCGCATCACTGAGTGGCCGGCACAAAGTGCTGCCTTCTCAGAAGCCATGGCCACGAGATTTTCTGCCTCGTGCCATTCTTTAGACCTCCATCCTTGACCCAGCATGTATTCTCCTGTACCAGCCAGCTTCTCTTGGCTCCATCGTTGCGAGCACTGCTTCATCAAGGATGCCAGTCTTCATGCTACAGGGAGATGATGGAGGCCTTGTGCGGGTACGTGGTGCTGCAAAAAGCCAGAACCCAGGTCCTCTTGTGCAGCTGGCATCTTGGTTCTCATTGTTGAATGATATGCACCTTTTCCACTAGCTAACTGGCCGGCTTCATGCACAGACAATGCATGCACTGCTCTATGGAGTACGTCCCCTTGGTCTGTTCTGAGATAGGCCAGGAATGCACTGCCCGCAGTGGGTATGTCCCCTGGAGATCATCATAGGAAACACATCTTTATGGCCTAGTTGGAACAGGCAGCGGAGCTCATGGGTCGTGGTTTCAAACCCCGCGACAGCCACAGCTTTCTTTGTGGCCCAAAATTGGACAGGAATCTTCTAGGAAGCTTACTAGAGCCTGTCTGGAGGATGACACTTGGCAGTCTCAGGACGCGCCAAGTAGGACTATAGGTTGAGGTTGGCTCCTGTGGAGCCACTGCAATCAGAAGCATTAGCAAAGCTCTGCAAGTGTAAAATCATGTACCCTTCATGCATCCATTTACAGTTCTTGCCTTGGAGACTCGTCACAGAGCGTCCAACGAAGGGTAGACACTAAAGACCTTCATGCGGATTTTGTGAGGTTGCAAATGGAACGGACCTTAAGTGTGGACCCCTTGTTCAAGGGTGATAAGTTATCTTGGTTGCAATACCAAGAGCGGTTGGTGGCCTTCCATGTCTGGACCCGTTTTCTAGACCGTTGCTATCCGGCATATTGACAAAGGGTTATGGGCCCACACTTTTGGTTCGAAGGTATGATTCCAAGACCAGCTCGCGCGTGGTCTTGCAGTGCGCACAGGTACAACAGGGATACAAAGATCGGACGGCTCCAATGTGCTCCATCGGCTCCATCGGCTTCCTCAGGTAGGGTGTGCGCACGTGGAGGACTAGGGGACGAGGAATAGCTCTGTCCATGTTCGACAAGACCCTCGAGCCCCAACGGGATAAATCTCTACCCCTTGAGAAGGTGGTACGACCACAAGTCCGTGGCACCATCGCACGACACCATCGCCTTAGGCGATCATCGGTGGGAGGGGTATGCAACGAACCAACTGCACCTATGAAAACGATCGCAGTCAACAGCCTCATCAGCCTCCGTAGCCTCAAAGAAACAGAGTATTAGAGAAGCACAGAAGACAAGCGACCGCCAAAAATGACAGATCTGACTCAAGCCTGCCTTGAGGCGGGTATGTCCAAATTTCCTTGTGGAAATGGCAGTTTGAGATTGTCATGAGCGTGCGTGGCTACCTCGATATCCTAAAAGGGACCAAGACAGCACCCATCGATGCAACCATGGCTACGCATCCGGCTGATCTTGTAACATGGACAATGAAGAAGAGCGTGGCTCTCGCCATACTTGAGACGTCCATCAACGAGACTCAACACTCCCACGTCACAGGATGCACTTCGTCCACCAAGGCCTACACAAAACTCTCACGTGTGCATCAATCAAACGCTCTAGCAAACCAATACTTAATCTTCCAAAGGTTGATGCCGATGAGGGTGAACAAAGGAGAATCATGACCCGCATTTTTGCAGTCATTTGATTATGTGCTTCAAGAGGTCCAGCAAATGGAATGGAAACTCGACTCCAACATGCGTGCCATGATCCTTCTGATGGCATTGCCAAAAAGCTGTGGGTCCATGATCATCATTTTTTGGGGTTGGAAAGAAGCAGATTTGATGTGTGATGATGTCACCGAACATTTCCGTAACGAGCCCATGCGATGCATTAGCAGTGAGGCAAACATTTCAGCCTATGCCTCTCGCTTCGGTGGACAAGGTGCAATATCTTGTTCCGGTCAAGGCAACAACGGAAGCGGTGGCGGTGGAGGGAAAGGTAATGGTGGTGGGAAGAGTTCCAAGAGCCCAGCAACTGTCACAACTGTGGCAAGGCTGGGTACAAGGCTAGGGAATGCCGTAGTCCCAAGAAAGAAGGCGGGAACAAGGGTGGAAAGAAGAAGAAGGAGCTCACCAACATGATGGCTAAAGGGTTGTCCATGAAGGGGGCAACGCTCCTTAGGCCCAGGGCATTTGCCCTTGACTCGGGAACCAACCACCACTTTTCAAAAGAGAAGGGTTTATTTGACTCAATGGTCGACTTTGACATGTGCATCGAGTGTGTAAACGACGGTGTTGTCCAAGCTATGGGCACAGGGGATAAAGTGATCACATTCAACGTGAACGGTACGGTTGAGGAGGTTAATCTGCAAATGGTATTGTACATGCCCTCCTTGGCAGCGAACCTGCTGTCAGTCTCACAAATCACCAACAACAACATGACCGTGGTGTTCACCAACAATTCGTGGCCCTAAAAAACAAGGACATCAAGATTTTGTACACAAAAGACAACCTCATGCTTCAAGTTCCAAGACTCGAAGGCCTCTGCGCACTTCAAACCAAAGTCACCAAGGCGTCGGATGAGGGACTAGCATGTGCCACCGAGATAGTGGCACCAAAGACAAAGGATGCACAGCCGGAGACCACTGCAACCGCCACATCAACCAAGGACAGTAATGTTGAGCTGTGGCACTGGCAATATGGCCACGTGGCCGACAACAAGCTACAGAAAATGCAGGATCAAGAGGTGGTCCGTGGAATAGAAGGGTGCACCATGAGTCATGGAGAAGGGTGTACATTGTGTGAACCATGCCTCTAAGAGAAGGCAAAGAAAAATCCATTTGGGAGAGGAGGTCAACGAGCGGATAATGTCTTTGACCCGATCCATAGTGACGTGTGCGGACCCTTCTGCACGACGTCTAATGGAGGAAGCAAGTACTTTCTGACCTTCATCAATGACCACAGCCGCATGTTGTGGATCTACTTCCTCAAAACCAAGGGAGAGGTCAAGGAGAAGCTCCTGGATTTTTTCGCCATGGTAGAGTGGCAAACGTCTAAGAAGTGACAAGGGGGGTGAGTAAGATGCATGCAAGCCTTGGCTTTAGCATCATGGCATCCGCCACAAGCAAACCACCCCTTACAACCCCCAAAGCAACGGCGTAGCCGAGAGGATGAACCAGACCCTGCTCGGCATGGTGCGAAGCATGCTCCTTGATGCCAAGCTCCCACCTCGCTTTTGGACTGAAGCAGTAACAACAGTCTGCTACCTCTTCAACCTCACACTAGCAACCGCATTATTGAAGCGTGGAAAGGAATTGGAAAACCAGCTGAAGACCCCACAAGAACCATGGTCGGGAAAGAAACCCAACGCCTCTCATCTGAAGGTGTTCGAGTCAACTGCATGGGTGAAGATCCAGCCAGGAGAAGGTGGAGGCAACCTGGACGCACGTTCCAAGAAGTGTGTCATGGTTGGGTATGACACGTCACACAAAGCCTACTGGCTTTGGGACCAGGCAACAGGCAAGCTCGCGAGAAGTCCATAGTTGACCCCGGATTCCGATGTGATCCCAATACCGCGGCATTGGCACCGCGCTCAACCGCAATGTGGCATCGATGTGCAGCGACGAGCTCAGCTCCACCGAACGCTCAAGCGCGACCCTCTCCCCCCCCCCCCCCCCCCCCCCCCCCCCCCCCCCCCCCCCCC
>SZWC01005900.1:55902-72101 GCA_023375785.1 Penium margaritaceum
AGTGCCCGGAGGAGACGAAGACCGGCGGCAAAAACAGCAAGGGCAGGTCGCTCCTCAACGGCAACAAGAACCACTTCCTCAAGAAGGCCAACAGGCGGTGCCTGGATTCCGGGGCCAAGGAGCACACCCAAGTCGAGAAGGTGGGGTTCGTCACCTACGAGAAGTCCTCCAAGTCAATGGTGGTCGCGAACGACAAATTCGAGTCGGCGCCCGGCCAAGGCGACGTGGAGGTGGAAGTCATGGTGAGCGGCAAGAAGGAGGTGTGCACAATTCGTGATGTGCAGCATGTCCCCGGCCTGGCTGACATCCTGGGTGTCAGCCGCTTGATAGACAAGGGGTATGAGGTGCTCTTCCGCAAGAAAGGCGCAGTGGTGCGCATTGACGGCAACGGCGAGGTCGTGCTGGAGGAAAATGCGTGCAACGTGGTGATGTGCGTGTGTCCCAACTTCCAACCTGGCGGCTGTGTGGTGGCAGTCGTCTCAGGTGGGTACAGCTCCATGGGCACACTCCACCCTGGTCCTTGTGGCAGTGCTAACGGCTACTGTGGCTCGGTCGTCTCAACGTACACCCTCTTCACCCATCCTGGAACAAGAGCGGGTGCACTAACGTATGGGGACATGAATACTGGCCCCTGGTACAAAGGTGGAGATGCAGCTGGCAACGATGGGTACATGGGCGGCTGTAGCTGTGGCGGACCAAATGTTGTCGCCCCAAAGGGTGCCGGCGCACGAGGTCCTGCCCCAGCATGAGTCTTCCATGCTGGACGGTGCAGGTGTTGACCAAGATGAGAATAAAACACCAGTGTCTGGCCTACCGTTGGGTGTGTCTGGTGCATGGTACTTGTCATGATGCACTAGAGGGATGGACATGCACACCACTAGTGATCTGGCTATCCACAGTGGTTGTACGTCTGCTTCCCTGCTCCCTGACAGCGTCTTTGTCCCCCCCCTGTCTTGTCTGCCTCGGCCTCCTCCTCCGCAGCCTCCCCGGCCTCCTTCACCCAACTGATGGTGCGATAGAAGGGGAGTTTTTTTTCCCTGATGTACAAAGACACTCGATGTTTCTCCCTTATCTTCGTGCGCCTTGCCTCTAAGGATGGCTTCGTAGTTCCGTACCTCCTTGAACACCTCTACTAGATCACTGTTCTTGATGTCAGTGACTTTCAGCTTCCAGATTATTCCACGCTAAAAATCTTTATACGTTTCTCCAAGATGCAGAAGAGCCGGATCGAGCGAGTTGAGGATGGTGCAGGAGGCGCCAAGGCTGAGGATGCGCTGGCGGAGGTCCATGGCAGCATCTCAGTACTCGGCAACCGGTTGCAAAGCTTATCACGCAGGGCAATGACCAGGCCCATCCCCTACTGTTATTCCTAGCCCTTACTACTGCATTCTACCAATGTTTGGGGAAGCCAGTGGACACCAATGGTGAAGAGTGTGGAGCACAAGGATCACATAACAAGAGTGGACCAAAACCTGTTGCATTCAGGAGAACTGAATCGAAACATAATTTTGTTACTTAGTATAGTAGGAGTACATCAAATTCTTTTAGTCTGTGGTCTAGCCTTTCCAACGTATCTAAGCACGCCCCATTTGGAGCAGTTGAGCCCCAACTACGGTCGTCAAAGCACCCTTGGTGGAGCCGCCCACCATGCCTTTCTTGCTAGGCCAGGGGAGGTGCTTCAATGGTGACCTGTCAAAGTGCCCTTCTCTGGCCCAGAAGTCAAGGAGGAGTTCATCCTGGTCAATGAGGTCTCCTTGGTTACTTCCTCTATGGCCCTGGTACATTTGGAGCCTGTTGGAGCTGAATCCGGATCACCAGTGGTGGAGCATCCCGTCACCCATGACGAGTACAAGATTCCACCCATCAACAACCCAAACTTTGGACTAGGCTAACTTTCATAATACTCGCTGACATTGAGTGATGCAAAACTCAATCCTGCATGGAAAAATCCAAGGAATCCAAATCTGAAACCAGATCAGATGTTCAACTACTTCCTATTGGTCAAACCAAGGAAAACGATCAACGGCACTCATGGCAAGGAGCACACAATGTCAACACCTGCTCCTCATTTCGCGTGGTCAGGTGCTTCCACGCATCATTGAGTCAAGGCTCTCCGCTCCAAGGGCTCTCTGGATGATCTCCTTTCTCTCCAAAGAGGAAATGACGGATCGAATTCTGCTGGTCCCCTGGAAGCACGCGTACCAGAGCATTGAAATCTGACAGGAGCACCAGTGTGTTGGCGGCATCGGGTGTTCGAGCAAGGTAATAGTCCTCAAGCCCATGCTCTGCCGCCCATGAAAGGAAGATGTCCCTCCATGACAGAAAGTCATGCGCACCGAGAAATGGTGGCGTCAAGTCCTTGTAGGACAGGACCTTGCTCTGGTCGTCCTACGCCATTCCTGTGTAGGTGTTGCCTGTGTTGGCACCGGCAATTTCTCTGCGTGGTGAGGCATGAGATGCCGTGAACTCCAAAGGGCAGAGGCATCATGATAGTGAGACAAGGGGGATATGGTTGGTTTTTCCTTGCCATGAGTGCCATTGAGCGGATTTCTCTGCTGAGAAATGTAGAGCAGATGTACGCATGATCTGAGTAAAGTTTTGATTTCTTTTAGATTTTACAATGCAGGATCGAGCTTTGAATCACTCAATTTGGTTAAGCGAGAAGAAGTTTAGCCTCACCCAAAGTTTGGGTGCTAGAGTGGTGTAATCTAGTACCCGCAAGTAGCGACGGGTAGTTTGCCGCCAGTGGTCCAAGTTTGGCCCCACCAGGCTCTGAAGGCACCCAAGGTAAAAAGGAAGGATCCAATAAGGTCTCCTCATGTAGGAAGAACATGGCCTTAATTTCTGGGCCAAGGAAGAACGTGTCGTCATTAATGCACCTCCCCTAGCCTAGCGTTCAGGGCATGGTGGGTGGCTCTTTGGATTACTTCCACGGCCGTAGCAGGCTATACTGCTCCGATTTGAGCGTGATTGGATGCACTGGACAGCTTAGATCATAGGCTAAATGGATCAGATAAATTGCAGTCAAAATAATGCCATAACAAGCTTATATTTACCAATCTGTTTTGTGGATATTTCTGTCTCCCACTCTTGATTGTGATCCTTGTGCTAAACACTCCTCACCATTGTCTCTCCTAAGGCGCATTAAATAGCTGCAGCGTGGGGCACAGGGGGCTAGGTATCCATGAGGGTGCATCCACATCCACTAGACCCAACACATCTGTCCCTACTGCATACAGTCCGGCTCCGGGTGGTCGCCTTTGTCCCTTGCACTCTTCCTCTCACTCTTTTCCTTCTGCTGGTCATTTTATGGCCGATAATCCTTCATTCCTGGTCTTTGTCCCTGCCACTAACCTGCTGGCTCCTACCACCTACCTGAAATTGCTTGGCCTGGCTGCATCTATCGTCCAGCCCAACTGAGCATGCGGCTACTGCCTCATTGCAGACAAATTCTTCCAAGCTGTCGCAGCCCCTGAGTCTAGTCCCCTTGCATGTCCCACCTTTGATGCCACTGCACTCATTAAGCTTGGCGGCATGGTGTCTCACCTGATCCAGGTACATTCTGCCAGGCTTGCTCCACTTTAAATGCGGCTCTCTGGAAACAGGTCATGCATGAGAAGATCGATGTGATCGCAATGCATGGAGTTTAGGAAGGGGTGGACCTTCCACCTGGTCACAAATCCATTGCTACCCGTCGGGTTTTTTGGCACAAGCGCAAGCCTAATAACATGGTTGAGCACTGTAAGGCTTGCCTCATTTCCAACAGTTTTTTCCATGTCCTTGGCTTGGACTTTGATGCCACTTTAGCCCCTATGTAGGAGTACACCACTACCAAGGTGCTCCTGAACCAGGTGGCTTAGTACGACTGGAAGCTGCATTAGACATAAATCAGCTCCACGTATTGTACAATCAACTGAACGAGGAGATCTACTAGGCTCAGCCATCTGGCTTTGACGATGGTACCATTTCTGGAGTGTTTGCAAGGCCTTGTGCAGATTAAAGCAGTATCCACGCTACTAGAACCTCAAGATCTCCGCCACCCTTGAGCGCGGTGGCCTTCTTTGCAGTCCAGTCGACCCCGCTCCCTTCGTGAGTGACCCGTCAACACCATTCGTCACTGTCTTGGTGTACGTCAATTACATCTTGATGGCCTCTCCAGATTCTAACGATATCTAGACTATGAAGGCCCTCCTCCATTCTTCGTACAATATGAAGGGTCTCAGTCATTACCGTGTCTTTCTAGGCATGGAGATTGCGCATGGACGTTAATGACGAGTCCTACATGTGCATCAGGTAGGATACATTTGCACCCTGGGGGATCATTTTGCGGACCTGTTGGCTGATGTTCCCCATGCCTCCATGCCCATGAAGCCACCAGGGCAAATGCTCCTGAAGACAGCTGATCCTGGCTGGCTAGGGGAGCTCGTTGACGTCATGATGTACATTCAGGTTTTCGGGTCTCTGATGTTCCTTGATACCACCACATGTGCTCACGCTGCCTTCATAGTCAGCTCAAGCTCAAAATGGAGGCAACACAGGCACTGGGATAACTGGGTCAAGAACCCAGTTCTCCCAATGCCTGTTTTGCCTCCATTTTGAGACAGAGTTACGTGTCTCCCGCTATGTTGTGACCACTCCTCATCTGGGCTTGTGCTTTTGTACAAAACCCTCTGTTGTGGTTTACAAGTATACAGACTAAGATTGGGCCCAAGATTGTGATGCACGTAGCCAATCAGGGTACATGTTCCTCATCAGAAGCACTGTTGTCTCTTAGAAGAATGAAAACCAAGGTTGTGTTGCACGCAGCTCGACTGAGGCTAAGCCTTCGGTTTCAATGTCTGTGAGATCATCTAATTGTGCCGCCTTACATAGCAGCTGTGCAAGCCCATCCATTGCATCACGCTTTACTAAAACAACAAGAGCACGCGCTGCATCACTGAGCACAATGGCATGGATCGCATTCACACAAAAAATAATAACATCAAGCATCAATTTGTAAATGAATGCATTACATGTGGTGAAATGTGCCTGCTTGGTGTTTACATGCGGTAGCAGCACGTTTACTGTCTCACCAAGGTGCTCTGCAATGGAAACTTCAAAATCTCTGTGCATACTATTGGTGTTCAGCCCTTTCTTAGTGATCCCTGTAGATATGTGCGTGCCACTGTGTTCTATGTTCCTTCTTTTGTGGCTCCTTCTGGCCTTGTGGCTGTGCCCCTTCTATGATTACATCGAGTGGCGCCTAGGGGCCATGGGAGGGTGTTGCTGTGGTGCCAGTCCCGGTGACCTTTGAACCTGATGCCACTCCCTTGTAGGCACTGTACAATGGTTAAAAGCTACTTTGACAGTGCCGGGCTGTCTTTCGCAGCTCTCAAATGTTCACCGGAGTTTCCTTGGTGGCCAGTTTCTGGAACCATTTCTTGGTGGTCATGCATTTGGCTTGACTATGTAGGGCTCTGCCTTGTGTGTCTGTTGCTACTTTTGAAGGGTCATTCGGAAAGACGAGCAACTTGTACAGTTCTCAATACCGTTTTGGATTCTGTATTGGAACTGCTAGGTAATCTTGTGGTATTTTATGCCAGTTTGGAGGATGCCTTGTGCAGATGCACGCTCCAAAGGGAGGAGTAACTTATTCATTCTGTAAGCTTACAGTTTAAACAATATCTTTGCCGTCTCTCTACCCTTTCAAGCACCGTCTGTCATGTTGTAATCTGTGCAACGTATCCTCTAACAACGAATGGTGGTTAGGTGGTTTCTCAATTCCCTCAATGATGTGATTAGTCCCCATGTGTTTGTACATCTTAGCATGACCATTTGGCCGTGTCTATGCTCGTTCAGATCACTGATGTGGAGCCAGTTGGATCTAGAGCGTTGTTGTGTGGTGGTCCACCCACCAACAGCTGCAAGACAGCTACCACAGCATCCCGACTGCTTGCTGGGACATTTTGCAATTTTTCGGCAGACTCCAGAGTTTTCTCGATGGACTGGCCTTGGGCCAGATTTTCATGGTTCTGTATGTGTGCCCATTAGTCGTGCTGGACCCATGTAGTGGTTGCGTCCGGCTCAAGTCTCTGCATCTGTAGGTTCAGACAATTCTACACTCAGATGTTTCTGCCCTGAGTTATGGCCCAAAAAATGGTTTTGGGCAAGGATTTCAGAATAACTGACCTTGTCGTGTGCGTCACCCACCGTTTGTCGCCGCATGTGTTTATGTTGTGGAATTTTTAGTTTCCATATCCCTCTAGAAATTGAACTGATTGAAGCTTATGAGACCTTGCGCATCTGCCCTCGCCAAACCCTTGTTCTTGCACCTCCTTTCCATGTTGGTGCATGAGCTGAATGGAAATCATTGCAACGTCAATGAAAAAAAAGATATGAAGCATCTAGGCATCTTCTCACACCCATCGTGTGCCACAAAAACTATTCATTCTGTTTTCTTGCCAGTAGCCCATTTGTCTCTGTTCAACAAAGCATCTGAAGCTTGTGAGACTATTCATGTCTCCTGTAGCCAAACACTTGTTGTTATTGCACTTGCCGTGTGTACCAGTGCATCAGCTGACTGGACAGTGTTGCCACGTCAGTGACAGCAGAGCCAGGAAGCTTCTAAGAAACTTCTCATGGATACCTGCCAATTCCCAATACATAAGTCTTTTGTGGGCTCATTGTGTTGGTTTATGTGTCACAGACACGTAGTGACCTCTGCCCTTGTTGCATACTCAGCACACTGATGCAGATGACTGAACGTGGAGAGATCCTGTCACCAGCAACTCCATTGTGGGGGAGATGCAGCTATGCAGCAGCAAAACCAAGTGGCGGTTTGACCCCATGAAAATTGGACATGAGTTATTAGCAGCAATTGTGCCTCTTCTCTGTCTGATCACATGCCCACAGGCTCACACTTTTTTTTCTGCTCGTATTGGAGCAGCCCTGGTTTTGTTTGGAGACTTGGTGTTGGTCTCTGGCTGTAGCCAGGTTCACACCCCAGACTAGACACTGTTGATCTTTTGGTATGGTAGCCCTTTAACTGATGTTTTGTGGAGGTTCAAGTCCTGCTCCAGTTGAGGGTTTTGAGCGATTGTGATCCCGCTGCTTACCTTCTCTTTCTCTCGTCATCCATCACTTAACACTACTCTTCGTTGTAACTGTGTGTCCCTGCCTATCCAGGATGGAGTGAAGAGGGGGGTGAATTTTACATCCTACTCTTGAGGTAACCAAAAAAAAAAAAAAAACTCTTTGTTGTGACTCGCATCTCTTCGCGAGCTTACTTTGAATGCACATGAACCTCCACGGATTTTCCATGCATGTCACTTGTAAGACCCTGTTTCTCCCTCCATGTCCTTTTTCTACACCTACTGGTGTCGGAGCATGAGGAAAAGCCTCCTTCCTTGCAAAATTGGGCCATTTTCAGTTGTGCCCTGAGATCCAGGCCGTGGAAACCACCACCGCCGCCGCCGCTGCCGCCGCCGGTGCTGCTATAGTTGTCGTGCCACTGTAACACTGTGCATCGCAACCGTTCTGAGCCACACTCTGGCCCACAGCCACGCAGGAGGCAGCTGTGGCCTTGGAGAGCTTTGCTTCATCACTCTGCCTACATCCTCAGTCTTCAGGCCCACCAGTTACTATAGCCGCATTTTGAGCAAGTGCTGCCACCCTAACAGCGCGTATTGCAGCTGTGGGCAGCCGCACAAGGAGTAACGGTCGATCTGAGGGGATCCATACGCCTGTGGAAGGCCATTCTTTTTGCGGCCAGCTATCCTTCACTGCCCCAGCCAACTCCCGACCAACTGCTGCAGCCACAGCATCACGGCAACAGCAGCTGTGTCACAGCAGCAACCGTGGTAGCCGTCACCTTGGCTGCTCTCATGGCTGCTGCAACAGTGTCCATAGCATCGCAGCAGCCTCGGCATCATAGTAACCGCACCCACACCACTGCAGCAGTCCCAGCAGCCACAGCAGCCATCCGTAGCAGCAGTTACCACAGTCACAGCTGCTGCAATTGTTTCTTCATCCTCTCAGCAGCCGTGAGGTCGCCGCCACGTCAACTTCGTCACAGCCCCAAATGCAGCAGCCCAAGGCAACTGCACCCACAAACATCGCAGTTGTGCCTACAAGTGCCGCAGCATCACGACTGCAGCGTTGTAGCAGTTGACAGTGTCAGCAGTAACTGCAATGCAGGCTGCTGTGGACTGTGCATAAGTGAGGGAGGGGTGCCTGTAGCAGCAACGTAGATCCACAGCTGTCAAGCTACACTCATCCAGTGGTTTGTGGATAGCAGTAAAGCCAACTCAGTGGCATTGGCAGTCACCATCTTTCACCACGAGATCCGCAGTGCAGCACCTTTAAACGCATACTACAAGGCGCGGAAAGCGAAACGCCGGGCGTGTCACTACTAAGCCTGCAAACAAATCCTTGGATTTTTTAATCTGGTTCGCGAATCTTGAATCCCAACCCGGATTCACAAATCTGAATCCAGTATTGTTTCTCAGACTGAGATTCGGGAAACCAGTCACGAATCCTTGGGAAAACGAGTGGCAGAGAAATTCAGAAGCAGGTGGGTTCATATCCGGCATCGGACTTGCGATGGCCATCATTTAGACTTTCAAATCTGTGATGTCGGAATCTGGATGGTTGCCGGCTGATCGTGGGACACTCAAGCACGTAACAAGCAAAACCTATGCAAAAGAATGGCAATCATACACACAAAATCCAGGTCCTCGTACCTTCACACCAATGTTGCGACCGTCCAAGCACCTGATTCGGACGAATGATGCCACTGCCCGAGCCTGGGGTCAGGCCATTCAAAGGTCCAATGTCAAGCCAGGCGAACGCGAGTCTGGACCCTAGGCTTGGGTGTCAGGCTAGACTTGGCTAATGCTGTGACTCACTGTCAACTGCATGCTAGGAGCGTGAAAACAGATTTCCTAGTTGGTAGGGTAAGGGGGGAGGCAAGGAGGGGGTGTGGGCGGAACCACAACGTTGATTACTTGCCTCCATGGGAGCTGACACATGGCGAACCACTGACGTACCACGGCTGCCTTTTCCAGAGATTAGAGCCACCACGTATGAATATTTCAACTTCACAAACTGGTACATAAGACCATTGACTTTGTTGTTCCCTGAGCACATGTTGGCCATCACGCATGAATTCACGCATCAGCAGCAGTTGTTGCGAGATGTCTGTGTGGATTCAGCAGAGTTCTCAAATTCTAAAGGATTTGTGAATCTTGGATCCAGATCCACGAATCCAAATCCACTGGCAGATTTGGACTCCCAAATTTGGATCCAGCCTGGGATTCGCAAAACGGATTCGGTGTGCAGACTTACTCACCACCGTGGCTTGAGTGGTGAACCCCTCGTGGACGAGCACGCCTCAGCAACATTGTCACGCGCACCACGTCCAGATCTGGTGAGAGAATCTCTCCAACACACCCAGCACACCTTGGGGGGGACTCATCAGATGCACAACCTTGCACAGATGGAGGTCGGTACAGCTAAGCTCTACGCAACACTCACCCAGAACACAATTGATCGTGCAGGTTAACTGACATGTGCTGCCTCTGCCAGTATAGATACCATTACAGCAGTAGCAGCCACCTTTGTATTTGCAGCTAGAGCATCGCATGCTCCTACCTCCATCTTAGCAGGGAATACAACTGAGGCCTACATTGTGGACGTAGTAGTCATTGGGCCAGTTGCGGCAGTTTCTGCTGACATTGGCACACTAGTTGCTGCATCCACTTCTGCTGTTGCCTCTGCAACAGCATCTGCAACACCTGCCACAGTAGCAGCCGCAGTAGTTATCCGCACCTCCACAGTTTAAGCCGTCACATCCGCCACATCTGCGCCATCTGCCGCCACAAACCTCCTAACGGTTGACATCTCAGTAGCTGCCGTCCTCACCACCTTGTGTGCAGCAATTGTCACTGGGACCCTTGCTCTAATGGTCCTGGCTACCTCCACCATCTATGTTCTCTCTGTTGCCACCAATTTTGCTATCCCACCGCTGCTCATATTCCTTCACTCTCCCTGTGAATCCTCTACTTCCTCTGCTTCCTCTGCTTCCTTTGCTTCCTCCACTTCTGCAAACTAGTGTGGTCCTTTCTCTGCATGCACCTCCCTCGCTAGTGTCTTGTCTTTGCCCTTGCTGCTATGACTTATTTCCTGGCTTGGGATTGGCCCATCGTGCACCACTCACCAAGCGTGCCTAGGGCACCTCCATTTTTGTCACTCCCACTGGGGCTAGGGAAACTCTGGCAAAATCTTTTGGCAAAGCCCCTCCATTGTCACCATGTCAGGTGAGGATGAGTCAGTCATAGCAGACCTTCATCACCCGCTTGGTCTTACTCGCAAGACCCAACGTGAAGCTGAGGACCGCTTGGCAGCAGACAATTACGCTGCCTTTGCTAACAAGGTAGCAGCAGCTGTGCTTGTGCATCTGCCCGTGACATCAACTGATTCTGTTATTGATGCCACTGCAGGCACTCGTCCTTGTGCTTCTCTTATTCCATCTGCTACTGGCACCTCTGTTGCTACTGCTGCTACCCTTGCTGCTGCTTTACCTGTTGCTGCACCGTGCCAGCGTGACTTCTGTTCTCATCTGCCAATTCTTTCCTTTGGTCTTTCCTTCTCCTCCTTGGAGGTGCGCTAATGCGCCTGGGCTCAGGGGGAACATCTGTAGGAGTACTACTCTCCAGCTGATCCTTTCGTTGTTCCCCCTTTCACAATTGTCCCTTCTGAGGTTGCCCGCGCTGTCCGTGCTTTTATCCACTCTGAACCTGAGCACCTCGTCGATGATTTTTTCACCTTCAACACTGATCTAGCCACCCGCAGGACGGCCTATCCAATTGGTGTGTACGCAATACTTTATCTCTGCAACACCAGTACCGGCAAGGCTACTTATGTTGCAATCACAGTTAGTTCAACGTGATCCTGATGCATGCTGACAAAACCGGTAATGCCTGCCGAGCTCGAGGGCTCAAGCTTGGTGAGGCTAGGCTTGGCCAGCTATCCGCCGTCCTCAGTATGGTCAACTGGCTCATTCCTTAGCTCTCCAACCTTCTTTGTGACATCAAAGCAGATAAATTGCAGCATCTTGCATCCAAGCCTATTCCGCCAAAGTTCCTGCCTGGTGTAGGTACTCTCTGGGATTACACCGCCAAGCTCCTTGTCACCTGGTGGACCATCCTTCATAACAAGCAACTTCATTGCTCTGCTTTCACCGGGGTTGTAGCCCTCACTATTGTCTCGCTGCCATCCTCCTTTTCCTCCACATTCTCTTTTTCCTCCTCTTCACCTTCTATCTCCACTGCCACCACTCTTTCTTTGCAGTGTCGTGGCTGTGGCAAGGGTGTTGGAAAGGGCAAGGGTAAAGAGGGGACCACCACTTCTTCTTCTCACGTTCCTAGCACTGTTGTGTGTTGGAACTGTGACTCCACCAAGAAATCTATTCGCAGCTCCTCCTGATGACATGTGTCTTGCCTGTGCCATGCGTGCCCATTGGGTGCACATTGCCAGAGCCTCTACAGCCTTCTCCGCCTCCAGCTCCAGCACCTCCTCTCCGTCCTCCACCAGCACTCCTGCTCAGGCCTACTCCACCACCAGTTTCCTCTCCGGTCCACCGCCTGCCCCGTACCCTTGGGGTTGGCTGCATGTGTATGTGTCAACCGGCCTGAGGCAAACGGACTAGAAAACAGGGCTGACACAATAGCACCTGTCGTCCACTCCTAGCATTTCAGCTAGGAGAAGATATGACCCCATGGATCACGGTTCCACACTGAGAAGTTTCTAGGCAATCACTTACTAGCAGCTGTGTCCACTTAACACTTGGTCACTTTCGCGCAAGTTGCTAGTCAGAGACTAACTCCTTGGGCTTAGACCAACCAGTGCCTTATTTGTATTGTTCCTTGGTTGGACAGCTCTGTGAGGATCATTTAAGGCCAGATTGTCTGATTAGAATGGGGAATGAGCCTGGCACATATAGTCCTAGGCCTGACATCTGAAGTGTGTTGGTATGGCACTTTTAGGAGTGGCCACTCCACACCACCTCACCAGTTTGCCAATTGGCGCATCCACTGACTGCCAAGTGGCACATCCTTCTCATGCATGGAGACATGTCTAGGAAACTTCCCCTTTGCAGAAAGGTCAAAATCCTTCCTACTCACATCAAGGCTTGATCGCATGACCTGTTGTCCCCGAGTCTGCTATCCATTGTGCTACACTGCAGGCGTCTCGCTTGGACTTGCACCACAAACAAGACTTGGGGGACTTACTCCAACGGAGCAGTGCATGCCCAACCTGTCCGCTAGCTATAGCAATGGCCAAGGGGGCATAGAATAAGTACAGTATGGGCCTCCTTTCTCCACCTATGCCGGCCCTCCTTGGTACTCTGAACCCTTGGATCTCTCAAGCATGGTCCTCTCGGCGTCAGGATGATGGCGAGCGCCAGCTTGAGCAGTCTCTCCTCCAACTTCTTTGCCTTTGCCATCATGGAGGTAAGAGTGGTACTACCTTGGCCAGATTTTCTGTGTGTCAGACTGATGATGTCCTTCAGTGGGACCCCCTGACCATGTCTTAGGTTCATTGTTTGGATCTCTCCCATGGGTGAGGCATTGGCAGTTTGTCGCTCTTCCTCGCATTTTTGATTTCTATGATCGGTCAGCCCCGCCTCTTCCCCTTGTTGGCATTGTTGCAACCTGTGGTGTCCTTCCCCATGCATGTGTGTCTAGTGGCTTTTGCATTTTTCACTTCAAAGCCACCAATCACATGACGTCTGAGCGCTCATCGTTTACCTTGTTAGGCCCTTCTGGTTCCATTTCCTTTTTTGTATTGCATCAAGTCAGTTTCTTCTCGGGGTTGCTTCTCACTACAAAGCCATATCAGCAAACGGTTTGTAAAATGGTGGACCCTTGGCCAAGCTAGGTCCACAACTACACTGCACCACTGGGAAAAAATACAAGTTCTCCAGTCACAATTTGACCTAGTGCTAGGGGTGAGGTTGCTAGTCAAATTCACCTGTCACGCCGGCGAGCAAGGCTTGTCGGAGAGCATGCTCGCTTGATGGCGAAAGCCCTCAACAGCCAAGAAAAGGACGCACGCAAATGCGCGCACCTCAAATGGAGCATGCAATATGTCACCTGCAAGGTGGAAAGCGATGGTCAGCTACAGCTGACCATCTATGCCTAACCAAAGACAAATTCGTTATGTTGGTCTGACATAGGTCTCAAAAGTAAAGGCAAGCGATGGTCAGCTATAGCTGAAAGACTATAATAGTTTTGCTCTGAAAGCCTAAGCACAGGGTTAGACCGTCAAGCCTGGGCGATGAAGGAGATGGATCATGCAGTCAGGATGGAGGTGACCACCTGTGAGGAGGCTGGGGATCATGTGCCTTTACAGTATGATGCCTCTTTGCCTCCTCCACTCCTCCTCCTCCTCCTACCAGCATGCCCTACACACTCACGGCCACCAGAAGAGGAGAAACATGCACAGTAGGAGATTAACACGCCCCCTTGGATGGGAGTGCAGCAGGCATGCAGCCCAGTTGTTACAGTTGAAGCAGGAGAGAGGACGATGATAGAGACTTCCTACTGAGGAGGTGAGGAAATCTGTCAGCTGTGCCTTCCTACTGATGGCACACACCACCACGGTCCAAGCATCCACTGCCTCTCAGACAAAGTGATGTTTGACACTGATATGCTTTGTGCAATGATGCAACACACTATCATTCGCTTCAAGGTGGGGTGCGGCTTAGCTGTCACTGTGTACAACAGCTGCGTGAACGCCAAGTTCTTCAAGCAAGCTGGATCCCCTAACATGCTGCGTCACCCAATGCCATGTATTCTACCTCAGCCACGCTACGTGGTACACATGACTATTTTGCACTTGGCCAAGACACTGCATTTCCCCATACATTAAACACATAGCCACCCCAACTACAAGCTGCACGGGCACACGCATAATCATTGTCAATGTAACCGTCTAGAACAGGACTGGTGGCAAGGGTAAACACTATACCTAGAGCGACAGTTTCGCACGCATAACGCAGGAGTGACTGCGAGCTGCACGGTCACGCGCATATTCAATCAATATGCTAGGTGAGCACATTGACTATACGTGCAATGTCAATACATGTGGTTGAGGCAAGATATGAGAGGCTGCCAGTGATCTGACTATAGAGTGTAGGATATGTGTTAGGGCGGTAATCCGTGGTGCGTACATCCAACAGATGGGCATAGACGTCAGGGCCCATGGGAGTGGTTTGTCACGGAAGGTGATGCACCAGGTGTTGAAAACATGCAGTGAGATGAGCGATAAAACAGCCTTGATAAAGTGTCAGTTTCCATGCTGTGCGATCACGTGTGATGGTCATGCCACGGAAGTTTGCCACACCAAGATCTTTCGTTCTGTAGTGATCTGTAAGTAGTGCTTTGGCTTGTGCAATGAGTGTGAGGGAGGGAGAAAACATCAGCAGATCATCCACATAGACCAACAATGTAATAGGCAGACCTTTGTCCCAGCGTAGGAATAGTGAGGGGTCACACAGACTCTATGTGAACCCACCACTCTCCAAGGTGTTTCAGATCTCTTTGCTCCAACACCAAGGTTCTTGATTTAAGCCATAGAGAGCCTTGAGCAAGATCCATACCCAGTATGTGCCGTCCTCAAAGCCCTCTGGATGTTGCACATATGATTCTTCTTCTATTGGCCAAATCAAAAAGGCATTTCCCAATCTTGTGAGTCATGTACAACTGGTCCCAAACTTGCGCACAGGGAAACATGTGTCTGTGAAGTCCTGTCCTGGGATCTGATGGAATCCCTATGCCACAAGCCTTGCTTTATTCTTCTCAATCAAGCCTTTGAGGTTTCTCTTCAGTTTGAACACTCATTTGACATCGATGGCCTTCCATCCAGGAGATAAAGGCACCAACTCAAACACTTCATGCTCAAGCATTACGTTCAATTCTTCATCCATTGCTTTTTCCCATTTAGTGGCATCCGGACGTCCCGTGGCTTCAAACACGCTCAATGGTTCAGTTTCAGTATGGTCCATCCCTGTAGTGCCGACAGTGTGGTAGAACCGTTTACTGCCAACTCTGGGCAGATCACGCACAGATCGCCGCACAGGGACGGGTGGTGGTGTTTCCTCACTCTGCACCTCCACAAGGGGGGTCAGCGGGGTGAGATCTGCTGGTACCTGAGTGTCACTGGAGTCTGAGCTGGCCGAGTCTGTAGATGTGAGAGGATTTCTTGGAACAGGGCCAGCCATCTCCTTGTCCCTCTTTGGTTCCTGCAAGTCCTGCGACCTGAATCTTGTGGCTGGAGAGGCATAAACACAGGCAAATACATGTATTCAGGGTAGTTCTCTCTCGAGGTGAGAGTAGGTACATTACGCATTGTGCAAAATGACACATAAATCATCTGTTCCAAGAAGGAGGCATTTTGACTCTTGACAAAGCAATGGTTTGTAGGGTCCCTAAATTGTCATGCCTTGGAGGCATGGGAGGCCCCAACAAACACACCTCCAACCACGTGAAGTCACTCTTGTTGCGGTAGTACAAACCACACATAGGCCATTGTACCCCACACCCGGGCTGCCTCAGGTCAGCCTTCTCTTTGAACCAACATTCCCATGGAGTGACAGACTTGGACAGTGGCCCTTGTGGCACACGGTTCCATACCTAGGTGATGTATTCTATAGGATCTTCCCAAAAGCCAAACAACAGGCCAAACTCACTGAGCAGTGTGCGTAAATCATCACCAAGGGTTCTTTGCCAACATTCAGTCGCTCCATTTTGTTGTGGCGTGTATGGGGTTGTACTCTGATGTTTGAACTGTCTCGATTTCAGTTCTACTGTGAGTGTGCCAAGAAACTCTCTTCCTTTTTCTGTTCTCCGCTTGAGTAGTAAGCAACCGGTCTGTCTCTCAACCAAAGAAATCCATTCGGCGATCGCACACCGGGCATCTTGTTTAGTTTTCAGCGTAGAAACCCAACAGAAGTGGCTGTAGTCATCAGTTAGAGTCAACGCATAAAGTGACCAATACTGGATTGATGGCACTGGCTAAGGGTGCACACCAAATCCTAGGATTTGCGAATCTTATTCGGTAGCCACGAATCTTTTCAGGATTCGCGATTCCGAATCCTCGAGAGGGATTCAAACCGAGATTCGCGAATCTTTTGGTCGACACGGGGGGGGGGGGGGGGG
>SZWC01005900.1:77450-101612 GCA_023375785.1 Penium margaritaceum
AAGGGTCAAATCTGGACTTGCCACAAAGCATTGTGCAACGGTCCATGAGAACCGTTGAGAATTCGCGAATCCTTAGGATTCGCGAATCTTTTGAAGGATTCGCGAATCCGAATCCCCTGTAGGATTCGGATTCGGGAGTCCGAATCCTTTCTGGGAACCGGGAATCTTACCCGGTGTGCACCCTTAGCACTGGCATCGTTCCTGTCAGGTCCGCATGTACCAGTGCCATAGGTTTAGTTGCTACATTGTCTGACTTAGGGGATGTTTTCCTATGGGCCTTCCCTTCATGACACTCAAGACATATGTCTGCTTTGAGACCATGATGACAGTTGCTGGTAAACAGGCCATGTGCTCGAATGTGTTGTAATAATTGATTATTTCGGTGATTGTTTCATGTTTTGACGACTTCTGATGTGCGCAAGGCGAATGAGGATGAGTTCAGTATGTGTTGCATCAGTGCTTGTGACAACGTACATTTGGGGATGGTTCACTTGTGATTGGAAAAAAGGGAACAAGATGAGTTTGTACAGCAAGTCAGTGTGCAGCGGTCCATCAGCCAGCAAGGCACTAGACGCATCAAACAGCATGCAGCACTGCTTTTGTGCAAGTGCAGACACATTGGCTTGTTGATCTAGTTTTCCCCCCAACAGCAATTTCACTTTCAGCTGTGGCATATACAGGAAGCCAGTCAGCCACAGAAACCGCCTGGTGCTTGAAGAGCCACTGTTCCCATACCTTCAACCGACAGCACTTCTCCAGACCCAGTCTTCACACCCTCAACATCACGCATGGCATGCAATGTGACAAACTGCTGGGAGGGGGGGGATGGAAGTGTCAAACAGCCACTTATGGATAGGCAATGCATGCGTTGTGGTAATGTGCATGTGACCCAACTCCTGACCTAGTGGCTGTGGCCTGGCAATCAGCTCAGGTTGATGCAGCTCCATGGGCGCGCTCCACCCTGGTCTGGGTGGAAGAGGAAAGGTTTGTTGTGGCTCGTTCATCTCAGCATACACCCTCGGTGCCCACGCCAAAGCGGGAGCTGGTGCACTGACATATGGAGAAATGAGCATAGGCCCCTGGTATGGCTGTGGAGGTGGAGCAGAGAATATTGGGTACATGGGCAGCTGCAACTACTGTGGACCAAGAGTTACTGCTCCAAACGGTGCCGGCCCTTGTGGTCCAACCACGGCCTGATTCACCCATGCTCAAGTGTGCAGGTTCTTATTGGGATGAGAGAACAACGTAGGTGGCTGACCAACCGCTGGACATGTCTGCTGCACAAAAGTAGTCATGATGTGTTGAAGAGATGGGGAGGTCCTCCAGTAGTGACCCGGCTGTCCGCACTGCTTGTAGGTGCAGTTTCATACTTCCTGGCTCCAGCCTCGTCCCCTTCCACCTTGCCTGCCTCTTCCTCCGGTGCCTCCCCTTCCTCCCCCCCTTCTCCACTCAAATGTTGGTGTGAGGAATAGGAGGTAACTCCGTCCTGGTGCACAAATGTGCTCACTATTGCACACTCATCTTCTCGTGCCTCACCTTGTATGATATCCTCATAGTTACACAGCTCCTCAAACACCTCTGCCAGGTCGGTACTCTTGATGTCGAAGACTTCTAGCCTCCAAAGCAGACTGTGCCGGAATTCCTTGTACATCTCGCCATGGTGCAAAAGAACAGGGTCTAGCCACTCTAAGTTGGAGCAGGAGGAGTAGAGGCTGAGAATTTGCCAGCGAAGATCCATGGCAGCATCCCAACTCAGCAACGGGGTTGCCCAGATTTAGACGGAGGATGTGGAGTTTCTCACACACTATGGCCATCCCTTGCTCCTCCGTTTGATTGGCCAGATGTTATTACATATTGTCCCGTGCCATGTCCTGGAGTCGTCGTTTGTTAGGGCAGTGGCTCCAGGTCCTTGTACTCTACAATTTCGCATGTATGGCACCAAAAACTAAAGGACACGCTGGACCAGCTGCAATTTGAATTTCAGCAATCTGCTAAGATTTGAGGGATTAATGGTCCGTCAAAGTTGGGAGGTGGTGCTGGCAGTCCGGGTTTGAACGACAGACTTGATACCGGCTGGAAAATTTATCCGGCGGGGACCAATACGAATCCCACCACACACACCATGGCCGAGGCGCCCCTTAGGGGATGGTAGCAACAATATCTCAAGGTTCATTGGAGCCATGTGTACTTCGGAATGGCAATCTAGTGCTTCATTGGGGTCAAGGGCGCTTCGCGCACCTGTCACTTATGCTAGTACTTTGTCAGGGACAGAGAGTCAATGATGCACTCCAAATTGCATATCAGGTACTACGGTGGTCCAAATTGTGCACAATTTGGCACGTTGGAAAGCTTATAACTAGCACTATAACTTTTCTTATGTCGTTTTTGTCCAGATACCCAACCAGCGTTGATCCCCAACTCTTTGAACTTTGGGTGTTGCTGAATTCCGTCAGAACTTTGCTCACATAGCGTGTGGCAGCCAGCACACGCAAAAAGCACACGCTTTGTCTACGACTGCTGTCCAAAAGTGCTGTGAACCTCAGGACGTGGTCAGGCCATGTTGGAACTACATTTCCAAAAAATTCTTTTATGCATCGTGAAGTCAAGGATATCAACTACGTGGATTCGCAGGGTCCTCCCCTTTGCCTCCAAAGTTGTTGTCGTATGGCATACTTCCGGTCTTCAGGAAGCGCGCAGACTAGAGCATTGAATGCTCTCAGAAGCACCTATGCGTCGGCATCATCGAGCTGGGTCGGCATCAACGGGATGCTAGTAGTCCCCAAGGCCATGTTCTGCGGCCCATAAAACAAAAACATCCTTTCATGAAAGGAAATCATGCACACCCATGAGCGATGGCGTTAGGTCTTTATGGGGAAAAAGCCTGCTCAGTTTGTCCCATGTCATACATGTGGAGGTGGCGCCGGCACCGGCACCGACACCGGTGCTAACCCCAACATTGGTACCAGTCCCTCCCCATGTAGATTCAGCTGCACTCATGGCTCCAAGCTGGTTGCTTGGAGTCCAAGGACACTGTGAAGGTGATATGGGCCACTCTATGCTGCCAAAAAAAAAATGGCCACAGTTCGCCGAGCCCACTTTGTGCCCAGTTTTCTGCCATGAGCCCGAAGCTTTATGGGAACCTCCTGTCTTGACCTAAGGACTGTTGTCAGGCCACCTGAGACCTGCTCAGATGCTTGTAGGGCCGAGAGATCCCCTGTCTTATCATGAGAGGTGTAGGTGGCACTTGGGCTCTCTCCTCTTGCCCCTTTTCACTCAAACATGCAAAACCCCCTTCTCCCGCCACCTCCACTAGCCGGGTGCGGCCAAGGGGTAAGATTTCAACATCCCATGTGCCTCGCACGACCTGCTTTCACAGCAGCCATATGGATCTACTTCCGCACTCAACTTGGCTGCCACTGTTTTTGCTCGGTTCCGACTTTATACCCCACTCATAGCCATCCCATAGGACTCTCATCCCATGAGAAACTCACTACAAAGCCATAGCAACAAACTGTTTTCAAAACAGCGGACCCTAGGCTAAGCTAGGTCAAAAAATCCATGGTGCCACTGGGAAAAAGTACAAGTGCTCCAGTCACAAGTTGACCTAGTGCTGGGGGGGAGGTCGCTAGTCGGCCTCATCCGGCGTGCCTGTGAGAGAAGCTCGCCGGCGCGCATACTTGCTTGAGGGCAAAAAACCCTCTACAACCCAGGAAAGGGCACAAGCCAATGCGTGCACCCCAGATGGGGCACACAATACGTCACCTGCGAAGTGGCAAAATCTATGCCTAACCAGAGACAACTTTGCAGGTCCGACATAGGTCTCACAAGCAAAAGCAAGCAATGGTCAGTTATAGCTAGAAGACTAAAACATGTTCGTTATGAAAGCCAAAGCACAGGGTAAGTGTCAGAAATGATTTCCCCGCATGCTCTGATCCAACAAGTGTCCACAGCTGCTTCAGCAAAGAGACATCCAAGGGAGGTGTGTGCTGTGGGTCGCCACAATACCAAGGGAGCAAAATGTTAGCACAATGCAGGTTGTGGAAGCTAAGAAAGGCTGAAGACCATTAATGGTTAGTTATTTTGATGACATTACATAAGATTCTTATAGCCTGTTATCTGAGCTTTCCAACGTAGCCAAGCACCCCCAGAACGTAGTTGTAGAGCCCTTGCTACGACTGTGGAAGTAACAGAGTGGAGCCTCCCACAATGTCCACAAATAGAGGTGACGGGGGGTGCTTCAACAGTGGCATGTCAAAGCGCCCTTCCTGGCCCTCCAACGTGGGGGGAGGCTCACCCTGGTCCAGGAGACCTCCCACGTCCCTTTCTTTATGGCCCACATGCTGTTGGAGCTCATTGAAATAGAACTCGGACCACCGGCGGTGGAATTATCCCCTCACCAATGTCGGACACCCAGAGTCCACCCACCTACCACCTTAGCTTCGGATGGGGCTAACTTTCTTAATTCTCAACAAAATTGAGCAACTGAAAGCTCAAACCCACATGGTGAAATCCAGGAATTCCGGATCTGCAATCAGATTGGAAATCCAACTACTCTCTAGTGGTCAAATGAGGAAAACAACAAATGACATCCATGGCAGGGGTATTTTTTGACAATCTCCCCCGTTCACCTTCCATGCCAAATGCCTCATGCTCATTCCTGCTTGTCTGGAATGAGCATGAGGCCTTCAAGCCCTTCACAGCTTGTCAAGAAGAGTCCTGGAAGACTGATGATGCACCGATCCTGGGGCTGCACCTTGGTCAAGCAATGCGCAAGTATGTGCTTTCTGTTGCAATGATGTAATACAACCTGACCCTTCTCCACCATGACGCTCGCGTAGTGGTACCACACGTCGATGTGCTTTGTCCTCTTGTGCTGCGTCGGGTTATTGGTCAGCAAGATGGAGCCAATTTTATCCTCCTGAACCACCGTAGGCTCCTTTTGCAGCACACCCAGCTCCCCAGGCAATCTGTGGAGTCACACCGCTTCCTTGACTGCCTCGCCATTGTGATGTACTCTGCCTCCACTTTGGAGGTGCCAACGTATTCCTGCTTCCTGCTGCACCATGATACCGTTGCACTTGCATGGAAGAAGACATAGCTAGAAGTGGACCTCCCCCCGTCTACATCAGTGGCGTAGATCGCGTCAGTGTAGCAGATCAGCTGCAAGGGGTCTGACTTCCACTTTCCATTGTACTTCAGGCCCGCTTGCCGCGTTTCCTGCAAGTACCAGAGGATGCACTTTGCCACTATCCACTGTAGTGGCCCAGGGCTGGCCACGTACCTGCTTACCTGACGCACCGCATAGTCCAATTCCGGCCGAGTCGCCACCATGGCGGACATCAGGCTGCCCAGCACAGATTGGTAGGGCACCTCGGCCATGTCCTCCTTCTCCTCTTTTGTTTACGACGACATCACCACACTCAGCTCACAGCTTGTGGAGACTGGACTGTCCACTGGTTTGCAGTCCTCTATGCCGTACCGTTTCAAGACCTCAGCCACGTACCTGGCCTGCCCCAGCTCAAGCCTGTGCACCCTCCGGTTCCGCGTGATGCTCACCCTCAGGTATTCTTCCATCTCCTCCACGTCCGTCATCTTAAATCTTGTGCTAAGCTGCTCCTTGAGCTGCTAAAAAGTCTACAGATCTGATGGACACAGGATCAGATCATCCACATAGAGTGCTACAATGTGATGTATTCCCTTATTACGCCTTACTGTAGTCTGACTCGCAACGCTTGAATCCAAGCTCCACCCTGTAGCCGTCCATCTGCTGGTACACTCACCTGGGTACCTATTCTAGTCTATACAAGGCATTCTGCAGCTTTCACACCTTGCCTTCTGGTGCATCCATCCCCTCAAGCACCTCAAGGTAAATCTCCTTGTCAATGATGTCATTCAAGAATGCCATTTGGTGGATCTCCATATCCTTTGCGGCTGCCACCTCGAAAATCGTCCGGATGCTTGTGAACTTGGCGACCGGCGCAAACGTCTCATCGTAGTGTTTGCCTTTTCGATGCGCATACCCGTTCGCCACCAGACGCCCCTTATACTTCTCAACCTTGCTGTCGTTGATGAGCTTCACCTTGAACACCCACTTGGAGCTAATCATCCTTTTCCCCCCAGGTCGATCCACCAGCTTCCAAGTGCAATTCTGAGCAAGGGACGCACGTAAAGATTTCATTGCTTCGTCCCACTGCTGCCCATCAGGCCATGCAAGTGCCTCTTGCATGGTTGTCTGCTCTATTGTGGCTAGCATCGTGCACCGCACTATGCCGACTTAGCGGCCCGTGCTCGCATAGTACCGTTTTGCCACATTCCGCTGCCTCTGGCTGCGACCCGACGACCTTGGCAATGCCGGCTGCTGGTCCTGCTGTTGCCCTGCTTCAACTTTGTCCTCGGGCTCCCCCACGTCAGCTACTCTGTCTTGCGCTCCAGCGGCACCTCCACCTACTATGTTTCCTTAATGCGCTCCTGCACCGTCGTCCTCCGAAGACTCGGCATTGACCTCTGGAGCCGCCGGCTCCTCCTCATGTTCAAAGCGTTGGGACCACTCCTCTTGGTTTGGAGATTGTGCTACGTTGACGGTATTATTACTACTGTAGTAGCTCTACTGCTCATAAAACTTGACGTTGCGGCTAGTGATGATGTCCTACATCTGTGGGTCAACGAGGCAATATGCCTTGAGCGCACTATCGTACCCCACAAATGAACACATGTTTTCTTAGCGCGGCCTATACCAAAGTGTGTGCCTTGCACCGAAACGCCTTCAGGTGTGCCATACTTGGTTTGTGCCTGGACCACGCCTCCTGCCGCATCTTCCAACTGCCCTTCTCCTTCAGCACTGCCGTTGAAGTGAGATTGGTGATATAGCATGCCGTGCTCACGCCCTCATCCTATAAGCTCCGTGGTAGTTCAGTGTCCACAAGCATCGTCTGCGCCATTTTGAGTAGCGTTTGATTTGCACGCTCCACCATGCCATTGGACTATGGCGTGTACAGAGTGTTCGGTTGCCACTCAATCCCCTGCTCCTTCGACCAACCTCTGCAGCCGACGTACTTGCCGCCATTGTCGCTACGTAGCGCTCTGACATAGCCAGTCTGCCTCTCCACCCCTAGAACATACTTCTGGAGCCGGTCCAGCACCTCGTCTTTCCGCTTCAAGAAGTAGACGTTGAGTTTTCTGCTGCAATCATTGATGAGGGTGACAAAGTACCGCATGCCCCCAATGGACGGCTTCTTGATTTTGCACGACCTTAAGCGGGTTCTTGGCCCACTGATGTCTGTCTTCAAACGGCTTACGCTTTGCCCTGCCCCCGATGCAAGGCTTGCAGTTGTCCTCTGCAAAATCTGTTGTAGTGTCCATTGCACAGGTGATTTTGATGCCACAAACCATATCGCGCTTTTCCATCTCTTACACAACTGCAGGCGATGAGTGCCCCAGGCGCCGATGCCACAGTTGCAGATCTGCTCCTCCACCTTTAGCGACATTGACAGCGCGTGCTTGCAGGTATGCTGCATTTGTTACCAAGGAGATGACATTTTTCTCAATGATGTAGAGGCCTCCCTCGCGCTTTGCTTTGCGCACGATCTTACTGCCGCCGTCCATCCGCACGACTGCACCTTTCCTGCGGAAGTGCACTTCATACCCCTTGTCCTTCAAGCAGCTCACACTAAAACTGTCATCCAGGCTGGGGACATGTATGCTTTGGATAACACAATGTACCTTTTTACCACCAGCCACAACCTCCACGTCCACGTCACCTTGGCCGGCTGTTTGTTTGACATTGTTGTTAGCAACCGCCATGGACTTGGCAGACTTGGTGAAGTTGACAAACCCCACCTTCTTGACTTGGGTATGCTCCTCTGTGCCTGAATCAAGGCACCACCAGTTGGCGTCCTTTAGGTCGTGGTTCTTAGTATTGTTGAGGAGCGCCTTCTTACCTTTCACGCTTTTGCCGCCTACCTGCACCTCCTCTGGACAGTCCTTGGCCCAATGGCCCTTCTTGCCAAAGTCATGGCATGCACCCTTCTTGGCGCCCTTCTTGGCGACCTTCTTGTTGTTGTCCTTACCACCGCCTTGCTTGCCAATGCTGCTTCTACCTTACATTTGGATGACCAAGGTAGTTGAGGTTGATGAGGTATCACCACCGATGTGATGGTGCACCTTATTGGGGATGTTCTCGGTGACTTTGCCGTAGGTGAGTTTGTCCTCCTCCCAACCTCCCAATACGGTCATGAGAGGGCTCCACCTTTTGGGTACAACCATGAGGAGCACCATCGCTTGCATCTTTGTGTCAATCTTCCATCCCACATCATTGCATTGTGAGGCAAGAGACTCAATCTGCTGCAGGACGGAAATGACGTCCACACCCTCCTCGATCCTCACCATCAAGAGTCGCTTCATTGCAAAGATCTTGTTTGTGAGGGACGTTGATTGGTGGATGGAGCATATCTTCTTCCACGCATCTGTCACCAACATGCATCCATTGATATAGCCCCATTCAGATTCATGCATCACCAACAAGAGGAGCATCAATGCCTCTGTGTTCTTTGCGAAAGCATCTTCTCCTTGTCGGATGTGCCCGCACTTTGAACCTCCATGCCCTTCATAAGCTCCAGCAGTCCCTCGTGCGCAATGTGGATCTCAAAATGCCAACACCACAGCCCAAACCCACGGCCACCCATGTATTTCTGCATGGGCAAGGACTCCATCTTCTGAGTCTTGTCAAACTTCTGCTATGGACAGTCTCAAATTACAACGGTGAAGTCGCCCAAAGCGACACTCCCGTGTGTTGCGGAAGCTGTGAACTTCTTGGCAGGTAGATCAGGATTGTGGTCCCATACCCCTTTTTCATAAATGATTTCCTCATGTGCTTTGATCCTCCAAGTGTCCATAACTGCTTTGGACAAAGGGAATTCTAAGGGAGGTGTGTGCTTTGGTTCGCCACAACACCAAGGGAGCGGTAGAATGCAGGTTGCAAAAACTGAAGACCATTAACTTGTTTTTTGTGATATTACATCAGATTCTTACATCCTGTAATTTGAGCTTTCCAGTACATCCAATCACACCCAAAACGGAGCTGTAGAGCCTCTGCTACGGGCATTGAAGTAACCCATGGTGGAGCCGCCTACCATGCCCACGAACGGAGGTAGCGGGAGGTGCTTCGACAGTTGCTTGTTGAAGCGCCCTTCCTGGCCATCCAACATAGGGGTAGGCTTGCCCTGGTCCAGAAGACCTCCCATGTCCTGTCATGTATGGCCAACATGCTTTTGGAGCTACTTGAAGACAAACTCGGACCACATGCGGTGGAATTATCTCGTCACCAATGGCAGACACCTAGATTCTACCCACCTACCACCCTTTTGTGATCCTAATTGAATGAATTTGGTTGAACCATGATCCTTGAATTCGTAGAATGGTCCAGCTCAATATTTCAATGATCCTTGATTTCACACATCGGTCATTCGCGGTGTCAATGCACCGACGCCTATCGTTAGTCGTTGCACTGACATCGCCAATTTTTCCTACCACCAACGACTACCAAGTGTCCGTTGCCTATTGATGGGCACAGACCCAGTTATAGGGGCTCGTAGCACGTGTCACGCATTTTCCAATCGCCAGCCTACCCTATTAAGAGCAACGCCAGCATGGAGCGGTTTCTATTGAAGGTGACCTCCGAAGAACGTGTGCGACATTTGGAGGCTCATCTTGGACGTGCCATGCCTCCGCATCCGCACCAGGTGAAACACCCAGTTGGTCATCCGAGGAAGCCCATGCAGTTGACCTTCGACGATTCACTTGATCCGAACCCAGCTGCAACTTTGTTGCGTGCAACGCCATCTGCACGTTCAAGCCCTGCAAACCTCAGTCACGAAAACCCTCTCACACTACTGCCGGATTCATCATCGACTGACCATGGTGCCCTTTCCCCTCTGGATCAAGTGAATAGGGGGACAACTGCAGACCAAAGCCCCATCCACCCAGCTTCCGCAGCATCTTGCCCTTCTGCAAAGGACAAGGGCAAGGCAAAGGTGACAGAGGAGCCTTGGAAGAAGTGCAAGATTGCTCCTCCAACAGTCAACCGCATGCAACCTGGGACACTGCGCATTCAAGAGCCACCAGTGCCACTTCCTCCCGTAAGTGACAGCGACACCTCGGACGACGACGATGGCGCTGCACGCACATCATGCAGTGCAGGTGGCAGCAGTTTGTCCAGCAGCCAGGCAACAGACGACTCAACGGACTCGGAGTGCAGGCGATCGTCCCATTTGGGCAGAAAACGACCTCGGAGGACACCAGCGCTCGCGAACGTCGCTGTTGCAGAGGGCAGTACACAGACTAGTTCGGTTGTGGCATTTTTCCTGCCATCTACCGAGCAGTCAAAGCCCATGTTACAGTGTATGCAGCAGTGAAGCGTCTGCAAAGTGCTTTCCACACACCTAACAGCATGTGTGTCATCGACAAGCTGGCAGTGAGCACTAAGGCATCCTGGTTCATTCCGGGAACCAAAGTTCTCAAGGACCAGTACGTCCATGCGGCTTTCTGGCAATGCGTACCAAGCCATCACCAGTCAACAACAAAAAACTCATTCACGGCAACCGCGGAAAACGGGCGTGGCTGGCGGCACATCCCGGAATCGTCAATGAAATCATGAGGACCCTCCAGACTGCTTGTGAAGCAGGTAATCTTCTCAACTTGAAGTCCATCTGCCACGAGATCCACTATATCATCGGCAAGCATGCCCCCAACAACCTTGCAAGCATGGGGGACCGTGCTTTCGGAAGGTCGTGGGTTCGGAAATTTGTCACGAAGACTATGGGGTGGGCATGGCGTGCAGGTACAACAGCCGTGCAGAAGTTGCCTGTAGATTGGGAGCAGAAAGTAGACCACTTCCTCATGCGAGCAGCTGCACTCATCTCGTACCACAAAATGTCCCCCTATTTCGTCATCAACACCAATCACACGGTGATACAGCTTGCGCCGGCCGCTGATCGCACGTACGTGCCGAGAGGATCGTTCGATGTTTCCATCATCGGCCTCGACGACAAATGAGCCATCACCGTACTCGTCACGTCTTTGTTCACTGGTGATTTATTACCATTGCAGCTGATTTTCACAGGGAAATCCAAACACTGCCTGCCGAGAGGCCTGCATGCATGCGAGGCTGTTGATGCCGGTTGGCAGCTAGCACACACACCCCACCATTGGACGAATGGGGAAACAACTATGAAGTGGGTGCGGGGGATTCTGCAGCCTTACTACGAGAAGAAGTTCCATGCATACGGACTGAGCCCAAGCAAAGCCCACATGCTGTTGGTGCTCAACGCATGGCGCCCGCACTACATCGCGACCTTCCGTGACTGGCTGCGCAGCAACTTTCCGCACATGCATCTGGTGGACATCCCGGCAGGATGTACATCAAAGGCACAGCCAGCAAATGTCAGATTAGTTTAACCACTGAAGAACACAATCAAAGAGCATTTTGGCATGTGGGAAGCAAACAACACGCGCTCAGGCGAGATGCTCTCACTGCGCATGACAACAGTGAAGGAAGCATGTTGCAAGTGGTTTATGCTAGCATGGAAAAAAAATGATGGGGAACCTGCCATGGTACGAAATGACTGGGGTCGTATTTGCTAAAGTGTTCCGAGCTGACTTTCAGAAGCATGCAAATGGCATGTATGGCCACGTCATGTACGAGGACGAGGGGGTCGAGGGGGAGGATGAGGTTGTGGTGTAAGTCGTACGTAGTGGCATGTCTACTTTTTTCAAGTACAGGTAACAATCGCCTTTCTCATGTGTGTTTCTCTCTTTCGCACAAATTTTGCACAACTCCTAAGACGAGTGAAATGACACTATAGTAAGAACATACCTAATTTTGCTCAAGTAGTACACCACTATCGAAATTCCAAAGGAAGTGTAATTTCTACCTTAGCACCAACAATCAATACAAACAGGATTGCGATTATTTTAGTGTTCCTTTAAATTCGTTCAACAAAAAATGGGATTATTTCAACTACATCCCAAAACATTAAACTCAAGTTCAAGAATCACTCGGGTACAAAGACTCTAAGAACCACTGCGACAACAAGTGGGACAGCTACGGAATGTAACGGTCTGGAGGTCATGTCCAATGAGTGACCACAAAGTCATTCTCGGAGGAGATTTCCTGTACCAGCACAATCGATAGGTTGACTGGAACAACAACGGTGTCTACGTGGGAATAGACAGATCCAGTTGACAACTTCCACGTGTGGGGCGGAAGATGACGGCTCAAGTAGCAGAGGTGGAAGCAGCAGAGGAAGCCATGGTAGCCGAAAAGTGACAACTTGTGCAGCCGATATTGCTCAACGTGGCCAAGTACAGCATACGACAAAGAGCTCATGCGTGGCTCGTACACTTTGAGCTAATGGAGGAAGCAAAAGTGGCAGCACCAGACTCATCAACCTCATCCGCCTCATCGACATCAACAAAGTTCACGGTGATACGCGAAGAGTCTGCACCTCTCAGTCAAGAGTTTGCGGACATCTTTCCCGACAAACTCCCAAAAACCCTACCGCCTTAATGCGACATTGACCATCGCATCGAGCTGAAACTGAGCTGCCGACCCACGATTCAAGGGGCCTAACAGATGAACAATTACAAGCTGACCGAGCTTAAAAACAACTCGACGAGATGCTCGGTCAAGGGTTCATCCGCCCTTCCACATCACCATACACCGAACCAGTATTGTTCGTAAAAAACAAACACGTGAAATGCGGATGTGCGTGGACTACCGGACATTGAATGACGCTACCATCAAGAACCACTACCCTCTTCCCCAAGCCGACAAACGTTTTGACCAGCTCTGAGGGGCTGGAATCGTTACCAAAATCGACCTACGTACTGATTATCACGAGATCCGCGTGGCGGCATTGAGAAGACGGCGTTCCAAACACGCTACAAACATTTCGAGTTCACGGTCATGCGGTTCGGACTAATGAATGTCCCGACGACGTTCATGACGGCAATGAATAACATTTTTTGCCCATACCTCGATGATTTTTTCATGGTACACCTCAACGACACCCTAGTGTATAGGCGCATCCCGGAGGAGCACGATGGACATCTCTGAAAAGTTCTCTAAGATTCACGAAGAGAAAAGTTTCCGAAAACTCTTTAAGTGTGAATTTTGCCGCTATTCGATCAAGTTTTTGGGTCACATAATCAATGGTGGACGGCTCACCATGGATCAAAAAAAGTTCCCGCAGTCAGTGATTGGCCGACGTTGACCAACGTCTGAGACGTTCAAGTTTTTATTGACTTTTGCAATTACTATTTGCGTTTCGTATGAGATTACGCCTTAGTTTCAGCGCCACTCTCTGATCTCACTCGAAAAGAAAATGAATGGAGGTGGGGAGACAACAAACAAGAAGCATTCACCGCTTTGCAGAATGCTCTGACCTCGGCGCTTGCTGTGCGATAAGCCAATCCGACGGTTGACTATGTCAAGGCTATTGACGCCTCAGATCAAGCCATCGACGTCCTCCTGCCAAATCATGGCAACGGAGAGCAACTGGTCACATACATGTCTTGAAAGCAGTGAGGGCCGGAACTCAACTACCTTGTACACGAGAAGGTGATACTGGCGGTCGTACATGCATTTCAGATATGGCAGTGCTATCTTGAATGTCGCTGATACATCATACCCATTGACCATCATGCATTGAAATGTTTGGAGACGCAATCCAACCTCAGTCAATGTCAAACATGATGGATAGAGTTCCTCAAATCCGGGTTTGACTATGATATCAAGTACCGGCCAAGAAAAACCAACCCTGAGGACGTGCTCAGCCGCCAACCAGATCTGACAGCTGAGGCAGCAACACTACAACTATAGCGAGATCCGTACCTTGAGTAATTGTTCACACGAGGCTATAACGAGCATGGCGTTTACGACAAGGAAAATTTCTGGTACGATGCACCCTATTGGTAGCGATGATTCACTCCCCAAGTGGTCGTTCCCCCAAAGAATGAACTCCGCCGCATGATGCTCGAAGAATGTAAGGATACTGGTCCAGGTGGGCATTTCAGAGAAGACAAAACGCTGAAGAAGCTAGCGAAACACTACTGGTGGGACGAGATGCAATCCGATATGGCCAACTTCTGTAAATCTTGCAACAGGTGTCAGCGACTAAAATCTCCTCGCACCAGGCCACCCGGACTCTTGCAGCCACTCCCCATTCCGACAGAACCGTGGACCGACATCTCCATGGACTTCGTCATGGGATGCCCAGTCACCCACGAGGGATATGACGCAATCCTCGTGGTTGTCGACATGTTTTCCAAAATGTATCACTTTATTCTTACAATGACCACCATCATCGCCAAAGGAACAACACGACTGCTTCTCAACAACATCATAGGCTACACGGCGTGTCGAGAACCATCGCAAGCGACAAAGACGGTTGATTTACCATTTGTTTGTGGCGCAAACTGATGACTCGCTATGGCAGTTGGATCCAGCTTTCAACGGCGTTCCACCCCTAGAGTGACGGCCAAACTGAGCGGACCAATCAGACGCTCGAGCAACTTCTCTGAACATTATGTGAACCTATTAGGACGGATTGGGCACGAAAACTCCCAACCACCAAAATCACCTACAATCCGGCAATCTCCACCGCAACGGGTAAAACCCTCTTTGAAGTGGTATATGGCAAACTTCCCGCCACACCAGCGGGACTACATAGCCAAAGCAATAGCTGCGATTGATGCCCAATGCCGCAACTTTTACACCATCTAAAAAGAAACACGGCAATCACTCGCGAAAGGTACAATCGGCGATGAAGCAAAAAGCTAACAGACATCAGATCAACGACGTGTTTGTTGCAGGCAAAAAGGTTCTCCTCATTTCGGCAAATATCAAACTCCGTGGAGCCCATTGTTCAAAACTCCAACCCCGATGGTTGGGACGGTTTGGGATCAAGAGCATGCAAAGCCCTGTGGTCGTGCGACTAAAACTCCCCGACACTGCAAGTTCACCCGGTGTTCCATATCAGCCGACTCAAGCACTACCAAGACCCGAAAGAGAACTTCCCCGCCAAGGATGTACCTCACCCTCCACCGATACAAGTGGACGAGGACTCAGAGGATGTCATCGAGGACATCCTCGGCCATCGGCATCATGGAAAAACAACAAAATATCTTGTCCAAGTGGCACGACTACAATGTCGTGCATAACAGCTGGGGATCCTGTGACAACCTCCGCGATGTCGATCATCTAGTCAACGGATGCTACCGCCGTCATCGGGCTACATCTGCACACGTGCTGGGACATCGCGGCTAAAAGGGGGGAAGTGTTCCGTACCAAACGTACACGAGTCCCTACTCTTTCCGAGTGGGCATTTTTGTCATTACACAAATAGCCCACCTCGCATCCAGACACCAATTTTCACTCTGACGGTCAAGGGAATTTTGCCAACTACCCTCATCCCCCGGTGAACTTTCTCACACTTTTTGACAAATTCAACATGTTGACATGGTGTGCCCCTTGCCATGAGTGCCGTTGATCGTACTCCCTGCTTCGACCACTGAGGAGTCGTCGAACACCTTCTTTGACTTTAGATTTGGATCCCTTGTATTTTTCCATGCAGGATCGAGCTTTGAATCGCTCAATTTGAGTGAGTGTTCAGAACGTTAGCCTAGCCCGAAAATCGGGTGTTGGGCGTGTGAAATCTGGTACCCGCCATAGGTGGCGGGATAATCCACCACCAGTGATCCGAGTTCGTCTCCAATGGGCTCCAAAGGCACATAGGCCATGAAGTAATGGATGTGGATGGTCTCCTGGACCAGGGCAAGTCCCTCCCCACGTTGGAATGACAGGAAGGGCGCTTCGACAGGCCACCGTCAAAGCGCCTCCCGTCACTCCCGTTCATGGGCATGGTGGGCGGCTCGGCTCCACCAAGGGTTATTTCGACGGCCGTAGTAGGGGCTCTACTGCTCCGATTTGGGCGTGCTTGGATGCGTTGGAAATCTTAGATCACATGCTATAAGAATCTAATGTTATCTTTCTATGCCAACGAACAAAAACGTGTTTTTATTTAGATCTACTGAATGCGACGTGTTCTGCCCACTCACATCCGTGATCCTTGTGCTCCACACTCTTCACCATTGGCGTCCATTGGCTGCCCAAACACTGGAAGCGTGCTTCATTTAGAGCTAGACATCCTTGAGGGTGCCTCCACACCCACTGGAGCCAATAAAGGGTTATGGACCCACGTGCCTAGAAGGACCCTAGCTCATCACCTTTCACTCTACCGCCGCGCGCCATGGCAACGACCGAGCAAGAGAGCATCGGCGCCGTCTCCAAGCTTGATGGGAATGGCTTCCCTTTGTGGAGGTGGCAGTTTGAGGTCTACCTCGATGACAAGGGCTTGCTTGAGCTGGTCAGCGGTGAAGAGACCGCGCCTCCGGATACTGAGACGCCGGAGGAAGTGGACAAGTATAAGAAGCGCAACAAGAAGGCGCTTACATTGTTGGTGTTAGAGCTTGCTCCGCTGCAACGTGCACCGATTCAAGGATGCACGAAGGCCGCAGATGCCTGGAAGAAACTCTGCACCATCTACCAGTCCACCAACCTCGCTAACCAGCTCTTCGTCTTCAAGAGGCTCGTCACCCTCCGAGCCAACGAAGGCGACGACATCATGGAGATCCTACAACAGATCGAGTCCCTCACTGCCGAGTGCGTAGCCACTGGATGGAAGGTTGACCCTCAGCTGCAAGCTATGATCCTCCTTCTAGCCTTGCCGAACAGTTGGAGTCCCATGATCACCGTCGTAGGCGGGTGGTCCGCCGATGAGCTGAAGTACCTGAAGGTGGCTGAGTGCGTCCGCAACGAATGGATGCGGCGTGGTGGGAGAGAGAGCGAGGCAATATCAAGTTCTGCCTATGCTGTCTGCCCTCAAGTTGGAGGGGGAGGCAAGAAGGGGAAGGGTGCTAACCAGGGCACCAAGAGAGGTGACAACAAGGGGGAGTGCTAAAATTGTGGCAAACACGGCCACTACGCACGTGATTGCCCCAACAAGTCGGACCAGCCCAGGAAGGGCGGGAAGAAGGGCACCCAAGCCATGATGGCCAGGGAGTCTACCGACTTGACAGATCCAGATGTCACAGTGATCTACTCTGGATCAGGCCGCCACACACAATGCAACCGGGCGGCATTCATCACCTACGGCGCCACCGAACAGCGCATGACAGTGGCCAACGGCAAAACGGAGTTGGCCGCGGGCGAAGGCAATGTTCGCATTGAGTCGGTGGTGTATGGGAAAGTCATTCCGTGCACCATCTACAACGTGCTCCACATGCCCAACTTTGGGGCAAACCTGCTGTCAGTGAGCCGCCTTACCAACAAGGGGCTCGAGGTGCTCTTCAACAAGACGAAGGCCATCATCTAGAAGGAGGAGGATGGCGAGGTGATTGCATGAGGCAAGAGGGAGGAGGACTTGTACCTTCTCCGTACCAAGGTTCTTACCGATGTAGTGAGGACTGAAGCCGTCAACCTTGTGATGAAAGATGAAGGAAATCTGGACCTATGGCACCGCCGCCTATGTCACATCGCTCCCTCAACTGTAAGGGACATCGCAAAGAAGGAAGTGGTGCGGGGTCTTGAGGTCAAGGGCCTCGATGCAACAAAGAATGCCGTGTGCAAGCCATGCATGGTGGGCAAGGCAACTCTGCAGCCGTTTTATGGCAAAGGGACGCGTGTATCGGCGAAGCTGGAGGTGGTCCACACTGACGTGTGTGGACCATTCGAGAGCTCCATCAGGGGCGCTCGCTACTTCGTCACCTTCATCGACGACCACAGCCGCAAGCTCTATCTTTACATCATCAAGAGGAAGAGTGATGTCCTGACTTGTATGCAGGAGTTTGTGGCAGCAGTGGAGCGACAAATAGGCTTGAAGGTGAAGGCATTCCGTTGCAACAATGGCGGCGAGTACGAGGGTTGCTCGGCATGGATGAAAAGCAAGGGGATTGCGTGGCAGAAAACTACGCCACACTCTCCACAGCAAAACGACGTTGCCAAGAGAGCGAATCGCACCATCCTCAACATGGTCCGGTCCATGTTGAGCGATGCCGGCCTCGCGCAGCAGTACTTGGACGAGGCGGCATGGACAGCGGCGTACATCATGAACCTGACGCCGACAAAGCCGCTAAAAGACGCGGAGTCCAAGGTGTGGAAGACGCCACAAGAAGTGTGGAGTGGGAGGAAGCCAACAGTGGCACACCTTCGCACGTTTGGTTGCGTTGTACATGCTGTTGTGCAGACACGGGAGGGGCGGGGCAAGCTGGACCCGCGGACTCGCCGGTGCATCTTCGTCGGGTACGAGATTGGGAGCAAGGCATACCGGCTCTTTGACACGCGGAGGCAGCAGATCGTGAAGAGTCACGACATCACGTTCGACGAGGACAGCCGTTGGACGGACAAGGACGCGGGTCTCTCCAAGTGTGGGGAGTGGCTGCCACTCCTCGAGGGGGAGACGCCGGAGGACACAAAAGAGGATGATGTCCAAGCGGCTCCAACCGGTAGGAACCATCCAGGGGATGGAGGAGTGGCTGATATGCAGTCAGCCAAGTCGGACATTGAGTCCGAAGCGCCGGCAGTAGTGGAGCTGAACGAGGAGGTGGGTAGTGAGCCCGCATCTCCACGGTCCCTGAGAGAGGGGGAGCAGGCTAGGAGTGTGAGTGGCACCGTGAGAGGGCAACAGCAGCAGCGGCAGCAGCAACAGCAGCCTCAACAACAGCAGCCCCGGAGAAGCGGACGCGCAAGAAGGACGGCGAAACGGTACGATGCCGCACAGGGCACCTGGACTGGGTTCGCTCGAGCGTTCTTTGTGCAAGAGGAGCCCGAGACCGTCAAGGGGGTGTTGCAGCAGAAGGATGGGGCTGAGTGGGAGGGAGCCATAAAGTTTGAGCTCGCCTCCCACAAAGAGAACGACACTTGGCAGCTCATTGACAGGCCGGAGGGCGCAAAAATCATCGGCTCCAAGTGGATCTTCAAGAAGAAGCTCACCAAGGAGGGGAAGGTGGAGCGGTACAAGGTGCGGCTAGTCGCGAAGGGGTATGTCCAGGTGGGAGGGATTTTCTGCCTGGACCATCTTAAAAACCAAAAAAAAAAGGGGTATGTCCAACAAAAGGGTGGACACTACGAAGAAACCTTTGCACCGGTGGCAAAGTTCGCCTCCATCCGTTCCATCCTCTCGGTGGCGATGGCACGCGACTACGAAGTCCACCAAATGGATGTGAAAACCGTGTTTCTCAATGGGGACCTGGACAAGGAGGTCGTCATGGAGGTGCCGGAGGGGGTGGAAGCACCGCCGGGGAAGGTGTGCCGGCTTTGCAAGGCGCTCTACGGACTGAAGCAAGCGCCACTCATGTGGTACCTGAAAATGGTCGGCTTCATGGCTGAGCTTGGCTTCGGGCGATGTGAAGCGGATCAAAGCATGTACGTGCAAAAGCAGCTAGGTTTCCACCAAATCGTGGTCCTCTACGTGGATGAACTCTTCCTCGTGTCATCGGACATGGAGGAGTTGGTGAACCTGAAGTGGCAGCTGGGCGGTCGGTTCAAAATGACCGACATGGGCGAGCTCGAGTACTACCTCGGCGTCGCCATCAAGAGGGACCGCAAGGCACGCACGCTCAAGATAGGGCAGGAAACGTACGTGCAAGAGGTGCTCCGCCACTACAACATGGAGGACTGCAACCCCATTGGCACACCCATGACCACCACATGTGAGCTAAGCTCAAGCATGGGGCCGAGTACGGATGAGGAGAAGGAGGAGATGGCAGGTGTGACATACCAGTTCGCAGTGGGGAGCATCATGTACGCCATGGTGGCGACGCGGCCCGACCTGGCCTTTGCGTAGGGCCAAGTGAGCCGCTATGTTGCTGATCCCGGGCCGCTACATTGGCAAGCGGTGAAGCGGATCCTCCGCTATCTCAAGGCGACAAAACAGTCGCGGCTCGTGTTTGGAGGGGGAGCACGTGACGACTCCCTCGAGTTGGTCGGCTACTCGGATGCCGACTGGGCTGGTGATGAGGATGACAGAAAATCAACGTCGGGGTACGTGTTTGTGCTTGGTGGTGTAGTAGTTTCATGGGCAAGCAGGAAGCAGGACTGTGTTACACTGTCTAGCACCGAAGCGGAGAACATTGCACTCGTGGAAGCTGCAAAGGAGGCGGTGTGGATGCGGCGGCTGCTAAAAGAGATCGGCATGCCGCAAAGGAAGCCGACGGTACTCAACGTTGACAACATGAGTACCATCAGCCTCACCCAGAACCCAGTGCTGCACAGGAGAACGAAGCACATCGAGATCCGTCATCACTACGCGCGGGACTTGGTGGCGAAGGGAGATGCGACTATTAAGCATTGTGGCACTAAGCGCATGCTCGCCGGTTCCATGACCAAGGCACAGCCCAAGGACAGGTACGACATGAGCTGCATGGAGCTCGGTCTGCGCCGTGAAGTTTGAAATGCTACAGGTTCCAAAGACAGGGCATCAAGATTGTGGTGCAAGGGGGAGATTGTTGACATGGTGTGCCCCTTGTCATGAGTGTCGTTGATCGTACTCCCTGGTTCGACCATTGAGGAGTGGTCAAACAACTTATCTGACTTTAGATTTGGATCTCTTGGATTGTTCCATGCAGGATCGAGCTTTGAATTGCTCGATTTGAGTGAGTATTCAGAAAGTTTGCCTAGCCCGAAAATCGGGTGTTGGGCGTGTTGAATCTGGTACCTGCCATAGGTGGCAGGATAATCCACCACCAGTGATTCTAGTTCGTCTCCAATGGGCTCCAAAGGCACATAGGCCATGAAGTAATGGATGTGGATGGTCTTCTGGACCAGGGCGAGCCCCTCCCCACGTTGGAATGACATGAAGGGCGCTTCGACAGGCCACCGTCGAAGCACCTCCCGTCACTCCCGTTCATGGGCATGGTGGGCGGCTCGGCTCCACCAAGGGTTACTTTGACGGCCGTAGCAGGGGCTCTACTGCTCCGATTTGGGTGTGCTTGGATGCGTTGGAAATCTTATATCACAGGCTATAAGAATGTAATGTAATCTCACTATGCCAACTAATAAAAACGTGTTTTGATTCAGATCTACTGAATGCGACGTGTTCTGCCCACTCACATCCGTGATCCTTGTGCTCCACACTCTTCACCATTGGTGTCCATTGGTTGTCCAAACACTGGAAGCGTGCTTCAGTGAGAGCTAGGAATCCTTGAGTGTGCCTCCACACCCACTAGAGCCAACACAACCACCTTCAAGAATCGACAACAAAAGTGTCATCACCTTTCGGTCGAGTTTTGGGCACATCGAGAAATGTCGCGATATATGAAGATGCATCTCGCATCTTCGCCATCGATCTCTGAAGCCCCTGGATTCATCAGCAGAGCTTTTTGGTCCAACCACTCAGGATGCGACTCCACACGCGTCAATCAACAATTGACCCACCAACCCCGACTACATCTTGTTTTTAACTCGACACTTGTAGATGTGTCTGATCATTTTGACAATTGTCATTAAAGCACACCTAACACTAGTTATAAATTTCTCACGTGTTTCAAATTCTCAAATGTGTTCTGCCTCGCACCTTTTACCTGTTCACCAGGTACGTTGCGTTCAGCTTAACAGGAAACCCTTTGATTTCTTAGGTTAACAGATTAGACGATGTTTTTTTGTACAAACCATTTTCAGGGATCAAGAAATGATAAATGGAGTGTAATTGCAGTTTTGAAATGGGTGTTATAGCTTGGATACCCACACTGCGTGTACTATTAAGCTAGCATACCCGTGAGTCCAAGTTTTGACATGGCATCCCCACCTATTAAAAAAAGAAACCAGGCGTCCGACCTTCTCTCGCCATGATCAGTGAGGGACATGCTTCGCTGATCGAGCATGGCGACGAGTATCATGTGACCATTGCTCAATGGCGACCGTCACTCCATCGTGAGATTATGATGGAGCAATTACCCTTTTGTTTCCTTTTTCTTCTCAATGCACAAACCCCCACTACGATGTAGGGTGTTGCATATTTTGCACAGGCTCCGCCCGCGCAAAACATAAAACCCTACATCATAATAGGGGGTTTGTGCATGAAAAAAAAACTAAAGGGTCATAACTCCATCGCTATCGAGCGAAAATGCCCCTTCCAAAATTTTGACTCGTTTTTCATGGCACACAAACTGTAACGGGTCGAGTCTCTAGCTCCTACTCTGAAGTCGTCGTCGGAGTTCGCAGAATAGCGTTCTTAGTCCGCGTCAGAGGCTTACCCCCTTCGTAGGACTGAGGGGCAATCGTCATCAACGACCAAGAGCAGGGAGACTCAAAAATTTTGAGTCTCCGGAGGCCCATTTCTGTTTTCAACCTTACCCCTGGTTTTGGGACCCAAACCAGGGGTTTTTACCTCGAACTCGTGCAGTCGCACGAGATTTCCGGTTTCGAAACCCATAGTTTTTCCTAAATAAATTTGAGTTTTGTTTTCTACGCGTCAGTGCAAAATCGTCACGTACAAGGCACGATCGGCAACTTCGCGCCGACTTCTCTCGTGCACTTCCCTCATCCTTGCCCTCACCCTCGCTCCCCCTATTCGTCATCCTCGCTTGCTCATTTGCGAGGGGGGCGAGGGGGGGCGAGGGCACAAGACCATGAGGCCTCGCCCTTGAGGCCCTCGTGGCCCCTCAGCCGCCGATCGGGCTGAGGCCACGATCGGCGGCTGGCGGCTGGCCAGCTGGTGGCCGATCGCTTGGCCGGCCGCCGGCCGTCCAGCCGGCTAGCAGCGAGCTTGCCAGCGGCCAGCGAAGTGCTGGCCGCCGGCCAGCCCTCGCTGATGCGAGGGGTGGTGTGTAACCACCCCTCGATTCAGCGAGGAGGGAGGGCCGAACCGGCCCTCCCGCTACATTCCTCCCCACTTATTATGAACCGTGCCGATTCATGTACAACAAGCAGGATAATCAGTCAGTAATTCATCAACATTGTGAAAGAAAATCAATGATTTCAATCACCAGCTAAACATGAACACGTGCATGGCACTTGGACCTCAGCTGCAGCTTGTCGGTCAGCACGGCTAGCGGCCTCCCCCCTTTAGGCTAGAGCGTCCGTGCGACAACCATGTTGGGCGTCCCCAACCTCCTATGGTTGTAGTCCATGAATGCCGCCCGGCGGGAATGTTGTTCACTTTTTCCGTGTTTAGGTGGTGCCCCTTGTGTCTGACTGTGGCCCAGTGGTCTTCACTAGGCCACTTAATTATGAGAAGTCCAGTTCAGCTCTCTCTGACTACGATCACAGTTTTACTGTGATTGCAGTCAGATATGCAATCTAACATGTCAGCAACATGGATTGCAAGAATCCGCCTAGGTGGAAGATAAGAGATTGTTGCAGTGTGCCTAGGTGGCAGATCAGTCCCCTCTCTGTCCTGAGTATATCAGCCCACTTGGGCTCATTCATCAATCACTCATTCAGAAGTTCCACCTTCTTTCAGACATGGTACCAGAGCACAGACACTGATCTCAGGGACGCCTTAGCTACTTCTGTGTTGCCTCCCTCATCAAGGCAAGGGTTTCTTAACCCTTGCCTCCATCACAAGGAGTCCTCTCCTCGTTTCATCCTGTGTGGTATTCTGCTTGCCACCCAACTCAGATTCCTCTCTGCTCTTCACATCTCCCTCAACACCGCCCTCCATTTCAACATGGCCTCAGTTGCAGCTGTCACCGGCGCCCTTGTTGGCATCCCTAAGCTCACCACCAAACGTGACGGCACCAACAACTACAAGTTGTGGGCCTTCAACATCTCTACGTACTTCAAAACGACCCGCATCGATGGTATTTTGCTCCAAAAAATCATCACAGGTGTGGGCAGTGGCGTCGAACCTGCCAAGGACAACTCAGACCACGAGAAGTGGGAGTTTGCCAATGACAACGCTCTCATGTCTCTCTTGGCAACCTGCGACTCTGCGATACACAACGACATTCGAGCAATCGGTGACAGTGCCAAAGCAGTTTGGGACTACCTCAAAGAGCGCTTTGATGCTTGCACTTCAACCTCTTGCGGCATCAAAATTGTCTCTCTCTTCCATGTCCCATTTGACACCTTTCCCGACATAGGTGGCTACGTTGCTGCTTGCACCACTA
>SZWC01005901.1:15572-62950 GCA_023375785.1 Penium margaritaceum
GAACCACAGGAACTCACACGTCAACTCTCACGATGCATTCGCAGCTTGGCTCTGTTTTGTGCAGCAGTGACATCAGCAGCAGCAGGGGAGGTGCAGGGTAAGAGATTGAGATGATGGCACCAAGTTGGAGGATGAGGAGGAGGAGGAGGAGGAGGAGGAGGAGGAGTGGGAGGAGAACAAGGACGAGGACGAGGAGAAAAACGAGGAGGAGCAGAAACAGAAAAGGGAGGAAGAGGAGGGCCTGGCGTACAGCAGTTTTCAAGGTACCCGGCAAGAAAAGATAACGCTCAGCGACCAGAGATTGAATGGGAGGATGTACAGTTGTGCACTTGTACAGTTGTGCACTTGTACAGTTGTGCACTTGTGCAGTTGTGCACTTGTGCACTTGTGCACTTGTGCACTTGCGCACTTGTGCACTTGTGCACTTGTGCACTTGTGCACTTGTGCACTTGTGCACTTGTGCACTTGTGCACTTGTGCACTTGCGCACTTGTGCACTTGTGCACTTGTGCACTTGTACAGTTGTGCACTTGTGCACTTGCGCACTTGTGCACTTGTGCACTTGTGCACTTGTGCACTTGTGCACTTGCGCACTTGTGCACTTGTGCACTTGCGCACTTGTGCACTTGTGCACTTGTGCACTTGTGCACTTGTGCACTTGTGCACTTGTGCACTTGCGCACTTGTGCACTTGTGCACTTGTGCACGCACCTCGAGCATCTTGTCCAGCTTGAGAGAGAAGCGGTACACGCAGGCCAGGTTGAGCGGGCCGAAGTCCTCCAAGTAGGGCTCGTACACCAGCTCGTCGTCCACGCTGAAGTGCAGCGGTGGAACGTTCGCCGAAGCAGCTTGCTGCGTTTTCCACTTCAGCAGCCTCTTCTCCGCATCCCTCAGAGGAACGAACACCAGTCGTCCTCTCAACACCTCGCACGTCGCATCTTCGCTGAAGCTTCCCGCTCCCGATCCTCCAAACTGTCTTCCCTCGGCCCCCTTTCCCCCCCCTCCCCCTCCCCGCCGCCCTGCTTTCTCTAAGGGGCCCTCATCGTAAAACGCAGGGCTGGCCGAGGCCGACTTTGCCTTAGCGTTGCGTTTGGAGACGTTTGAGTGGCGCAGCTGCTGCTGCTCCTGCTGCTCTGGTTGGTACTGGAGCAACCCCATGTTGCTGCTGCTGGCACTACACGGCGACGGTGGCTGGTGGGTGTCGTGCTATGCTGTGCTGTGCTACTGGGAAGGGGGACGCGAGGAATGGGCGACGCAGCAGCCTAGCCTCACTGAGGGCAGCAGAGCAGTACTGGCTCAGCCGGCGCGAAGCTTCTGACAACGCAGCAACCTGGCTAGAGTTTGGNCACTTGTGCACTTGTGCACTTGTGCACTTGTGCACTTGTGCACTTGTGCACTTGTGCACTTGTGCACTTGCGCACTTGTGCACTTGCGCACTTGTGCACTTGTGCACTTGTGCACTTGTGCACTTGTGCACTTGCGCACTTGTGCACTTGTGCACTTGTGCACTTGTGCACTTGCGCACTTGTGCACTTGTGCACTTGCGCACTTGTGCACTTGTGCACTTGTGCACGCACCTCGAGCATCTTGTCCAGCTTGAGGCAGAAGCGGTACACGCAGGCCAGGTTGAGCGGGCCGAAGTCCTCCAAGTAGGGTTCGTACACCAGCTCGTCGTCCACGCTGAAGTGCAGCGGCGGAACGTTCGCCGAAGCAGCTTGCTGCGTTTTCCACTTCAGCAGCCTCTTCTCCGCATCCCTCAGAGGAACGAACACCAGTCGTCCTCTCAACACCTCGCACGTCGCATCTTCGCTGAAGCTTCCCGCTCCCGATCCTCCAAACTGTCTTCCCTCGGCCCCCTTTCCCCCCCCTCCCCCTCCCCGCCGCCCTGCTTTCTCTAAGGGGCCCTCATCGGAAAACGCAGGGCTGGCCGAGGCCGACTTTGCCTTAGCGTTGCGTTTGGAGACGTTTGAGTGGCGCAGCTGCTGCTGCTCCTGCTGCTCTGGTTGGTACTGGAGCAACCCCATGTTGCTGCTGCTGGCACTACACGGCGACGGTGGCTGGTGGGTGTCGTGCTATGCTGTGCTGTGCTACTGGGAAGGGGGACGCGAGGAATGGGCGACGCAGCAGCCTAGCCTCACTGAGGGCAGCAGAGCAGTACTGGCTCAGCCGGCGCGAAGCTTCTGACAACGCAGCAACCTGGCTAGAGTTTGGCTGGCTTGCAGACGAGGTCACAGAGCACGGTCAAACGCGTCCGTGCGGCTTTCCACGGAGCAGAGAGCGGATCATGGTCGCTGCGGAGAGGGGGGCGGGAAGGGATTTCGCCGGTTCAATCCTCTGGGTTGGCTCGATTGTTGTTGTGCGAACGAGCGTGCCTGGTACGGAGCCAGGCCACGCGCTCCGGACGTGCCCGCTATGCGGAGGGGCGACAGCTCTCCGGCTGGGCCTTGGGTGCTGCAATTTTGGCCTAACAGACTCTGGAGACGACAGGGGAATAGTTGTGGACAGTGGAGAGGGTGAGTGGCGAAGTGAGCTGCGCGCGGCAGAAAGCCTTCCCGGCCCGCAGACGTGCTGACCCACAGGCGATTGTGTCGCCGTTGCCCCGCCGTGCACTGCCTCTTCCCTCGTGCGGCCTTGCATTCGAGCCTCTCTTCTGGGCCGAAATGCGCCGACATGGGCAAGGGAAGGCGAGGCGGACAGGGTTTGGTTTCACTGCACGGCACAGTTCCTGCGTCACTCACTAGTGCGGTCGTGGCACAGCGCTGCGGCAACGGATGCCTGCAGCAATGCCTTGAGGCGTTGGGAGACACTGCTGCAGCAGCAGAGGGCTCGGGTGAGACGGGGTTGTTCTCGAGATGCCATTCAGTCCAACCTTTCGATTGGGCCTACCCCATGGTTGAACCAATGGGAAGTTCGGGTCACAATTAATAACGTTGGTTTGGGATCACGTACGATCATCCAAAAAATGGGAATATTTAAGTCGGGTTATCCTGCAGCACGTTCGTGTCGGCGATTCATTCGTTCAACTCAGATACTGGCAAACGACTAGAATGATTCGGAACACGTACGTGAGTCATGGGCAACTTTCGCGTTCGATTTCCCGAGGATTAATTTTGACAAACGAATCCCCACCCCTATCACGTAAGGGAAATGCAGATAACCCCGCCCCTGAGCTTACTGAAGCAGCATCTGGCTACTGCGACGGGAGAGCCGGCGGATAGCAACGTACAGGGGCGGGACCGCGCGGCATTATCCACGGTCGCATCAGCCGGGCGCATCCTCCCTCCCTCCCTCGCGCGGATGTGCCGGTCGTGCTGAGAGCTGCAAGAGGCCGAAACCAACGGCTGCGATGACGTTTCCTTCCATGCGCCGATGGCGTCAGATCTTTGATGCAAGTTGTCGATCGTTGACGCTGTGGAACTTTGCCGCCTTCAAACGGAATGAGTATTCTTCATTGTGATACTTGACTATCTACATTCTGTCCTGGGTGGGTCGTAGACCACTGGTTTGTGACAAAATCTTAGCTCCACAATTTCTTTTGAACTTCGGGCGTCGTGCAACATTGTTTCACTTCCGGAAATAAGGTAGGACGTTTTCGGGTGCAGAAAATCTCCCGACGGAGTCGTGTATCCTCTAGGGGAACGAGTGCGACAAGTTGCTCTGACGTGCTAACATGCCACGTCTGATCCACGTCAGAATTGTCCTTAAGACACACCTGCACAGTGTCAGGGGCCTTCGCTGTGGCTCTTTCAGGGAGCCACCTCCTGCCCGCAGCTGTCCAGCCGCTCTTCAAAATCTGTTCTACGGCTGCCCGAGTTGTCCGGCAGAAAGGTCACGTGAAAGGACCTGGCAGGAATGAGCGACGCGTGCCAAGGAAGAGGGCGAGCGAGTTTCTGTTTGGGGATCATTTTGTCCTCTTCGAAATGTTTCGGAAGTAGCCTACTGTTCCTCGACTTCCAATTGGACATGCGAGTGTTACCGTCATCAACAGTAATCTGTGTGTCGTCTAGCGTAGACTTGGCAACTTAACGAAAAAACTGAGCACGACCCTCTCAAGGGTTGTTTCTCGGGCGAAATAGCTCTAATATCCCGATTCCCGAAGGGCGGACCACCCCATATCCAATTGCGGAATTTTACATCCCCCATATCCAGCAGTTTAAAATATAACAACGACGTATCCGCCTCCCTCGCCATGCGCGATCAGCGACATGCGTCGCTGATCGAGCATGGCGAGGAGGGTCATGTGACCGTCGCTTGATCGCGACCCTTGATCCCTCGCAAGATCGCGATCGAGCGATGACCCATTTTTTTCGATTTTTTTTTCGACGCGCAAACCCCCTATTACGATTTAGGGTTTTCTATGTTTTGCGCGGGCGGAGCCCGCGCACAACATAAAACCCTACATCGTAATAGAAGGTTTGCGCGTCGAAAAAAAAAAACGAAAAAAATGGGNTGCTCTGACGTGCTAACATGCCACGTCTGATCCACGTCAGAATTGTCCTTAAGACACACCTGCACAGTGTCAGGGGCCTTCGCTGTGGCTCTTTCAGGGAGCCACCTCCTGCCCGCAGCTGTCCAGCCGCTCTTCAAAATCTGTTCTACGGCTGCCCGAGTTGTCCGGCAGAAAGGTCACGTGAAAGGACCTGGCAGGAATGAGCGACGCGTGCCAAGGAAGAGGGCGAGAGAGTGTCTATTTGGGAATCATTTTGTCCTCTTCGAAATGTTTCGGAAGAAGCATACTGTTCCTCGACTTCCAATTGGACATGCGAGTGTTACCGTCATCAACAGTAATCAGTGTGTCGTCTAGCGTAGACGTGGCAACTTAACGAAAAAACTGAGCACGACCCTCTCAAGGGTTGTTTCTCCCTGTGGTCTCAATGCAAACAAGGGTGTAATGCTGCACGCAAGGCGTGCATGGGTTACGAAGTATGAGCAGCATAAGTAGAAAAAAAAATAGAAAAAAAATATGGAAGGAATTATTATTTAATTAGACATTCCATAGGAAAAATATCATTATGATATCATCTTTTGAATAGATGAAAGAAGAAATACTAATAATTTTCTTTATACATGTTTCTGAACTTCGATGAGATAAGAGTTGACTGTTTATTTTCTAACATAATAATTTTTAAAGAAATATAATCACAAATTTAGTCATGAGATGCTTGATTTATTGTCCGGGGTTGAAACGTGTCTTGTATGAGTGGCTTTGTTTTGAACTGTTCTGTTTTATGTCTTCAGTAGCCATTGTCCGAGCGTCCTCAACTTCGGTCCACTTTTCTTTTCTCGCGCTGGATTAAGCGAAAGGCCACGATGGACGTCACTCACGATCGATGGTCTCGTTTGATCCACATCAAGGTGGATCGTTGAATGCCCTCCACGTTGCTCTTATTCGGCACCAGCCGGCGCCATCAGCAAGGCCTTTGATGTTGCGAAAAAACCAACAAATGAAATCCCCTCTCCAACCCATACTTGGCGCATCCGCCAAGTGGGATGCGCCATTGCATGCTAGGACCTGTTTTCATGTGGTCTGTTTCTGAACTGAGGTAGTAAGATGTGTGCACTGCGCACCTTGTCCACGGGAGGGGTGAGTCTCGCATTTTGGTCGAGCTCCCAAAAGTGGATAAGGTGGTATGGATATCGGGGGAAGAACATATTTTGAAAAGTGGATGCCGAACTGAAAACAATAGGGATACTTCGTAACCCAAAAAGAAGCCTGGAGGTTAAGATCGGCCGCAGACAAAGTTGAACTACAAGAAAGGATGGATATCTGGGTGGTTGTGAAACGATTTACAAATCATGGAATTCTAAATATATTTAATAATTTGATTTGTTTGAAATTTTAATTACCAAATAGATCCTCTGTAAGGCTTCCATGTTGGTTCAAAAAAGAGGTGAATTCCTTTCCAACCAAAAATAGTTATTATATTTTTTTCCATATATTATAATTCTATTCAATTAATAATAAATAATTTCTGGATGACAAAAAATCTCGAGAAAAACACAATCGAACCCTTCTTGGTTTCTACTAACTATGCTTCGATCACAAGTTTTGCAATATTCAGCAATAAAAATCTATATTATTCTAATAATCGAGATTTTTTTCATTTACAGTTGATCACTCGTGTAGTTGGCAATTCAAGCGGGGAATCGAGTCTAGATTTACTCTTCCTCAATTGAATATATACACTTATGCTATTCCATCGTTGGGGGCCTCAATTTTTCAAGTTTTCAATTTAAATTCCTGGCATGATAATGAAAAAAAAAAATCTCTTGACAATATGGCAAGTCGTGGTGTAGCGTGGCAGTACCATGCTGACCGGTGGAAGGAGCCACATGGCTCTTTCGATCGGTTGGCTTGGCAATACCACGTTACACCCCCCCTCCCCCCCACTAGGAGTGAGAGCCGCCTCGGCATCTCTGGTAATCCGAACGTGGGATTCGAGCCCCGGAGCTCTAATACCAATGTAACGCATTCGCCATCATCCTTGGCCGACTAGGCCAAAACCGCGGTGCTTGAGGGTCTCTGACCCTCAAGCCATCCCATCTCACCGTCCACAATCCCCGGTGACCCGGCTCCAGCCACGTGGTTCCTTCAACCGGTTGGCGTGGCACTGCCAAGTTACACTGGTGGTGAGAGGAAGAATCGTACTGTCGCATTTTAGCTAATTCCTGAGCGTTTGGTGGTGAGAGGAATAATCGTAGTGCAAAACATTTGCTAATTCCCAAACGTTTAACTTAAGAACAAGGGAGGGCGCACAATGACATAAAGTGGGCTTACACACTAAGGTCCCATAACTCGCCCACCATACCCACTCATCCCCGTCAAGCTCGATTGGACCAGTAGAACATACGCCTCCCATAGAGCGGAAGAAAGTGGAGAATAATTCTCCCAAGTCGGCCAAAGATTCCGGTGTTGTGATTTGTGACGTTCCTATCGATCTCTATAGTTTACTCTGACCACTCGGTTGTGTCCATGCCCGTGCAGATCCCCGATGCGAACCCAAGTGGTAACAGTTCGTCGTCTGGTGGTGGATTACCATCTTGGAGCTGACCGACGACCGTCCTAGAGCTCTGGACGCTGCTTGGGACCTCTTGCTATTTTTCTACAGCTCGTAGGATTTTATCGGTAGACCGGCCGTGGATCTGATTTGCATGTTTTACATTGTGTGTCCACCGTTTGATCCCTGATGCATGCATGTGACCAGCCATAGCGTCCGGCTTGAGCAACTCCACGTTTAGGTTCAGACGGCTTAGCGTTCGGACTTGTCATCGCAGAGTTATGGCCAAAACAGTGGTTTTGGGCCGGTTTTAGGACATACCTTGCACCTCCGCGTGCGACACCCGCCGTGTGCCGTGGCAGGTATTTATGTTGTGGACCTGTCATTTGTTATTTCTCTTTGCAAATGCTATTGAAGCATTCTGACACTTTGCCTTGTGTCTCCTAGCCATACCCTTGCCGTTGTGGGTACGACTTGTCACTGTCGTCACCGTCTGACCAAGTACTGACGCCTAGTCAGCGGTTGTGTCGCTAAGAAGCTTCCACGCATCTTCTCATGGTATCTGAGCGGTGAGACAATTCTCGCCGATCTGTGCAGCAGAGACACAGCAGAGCAGCAGATAGCGAGCGTCACCGCTATAGCCAATTCACAAGGACCTGTCGACATCACCCAACTGTCGACGACATCACCCACCTTCAGCACGTGAGAGTGCATCAGCAGCAGTAGCAAGCAGCAGCAGGCGGTAGCTGCAGTAGGCAGTAGCCGCTAGCAGCTGCTGGCATTGGCGGTAGTAGCGGCGGCAGCAGGCCGCAACAGTACCAGGCAGCGGCGGGCAACAGCAGTAGTAGCAGCGCACAACAACAATAACGCGCAGCACAAGTAGTGCGCAACAGGAGCAGCGTGCAAAATCACTACACAGCGGCGACGGGCAGTAGCAGCAGCAGTACACAGCAGCACAGCATTGAGCAATAGCAGCCACAGCGAGCAGTAGCAGCAATATCACGACAGCGGCACAGCGCAGCAGTAGTAGCATGTAGCTTGAGTAGCGTGAAGCAGCGCTACAGCACAACAGCAGCGCGCAACTGCTGCCACAGCTGCTCAAGCAGCTTCGCGACTGCTGTTGGAGGCATAGGCGCAGCAGATGCAGCAGCCGAGCGGAAGCTGCTACGAAGCTTCCGCACAGCTTCCGCCCGGCTGCCGCGGAGCAGCTGCCCAATAGCCGCGTGGTTTAACAAAAAAACTGTGCTGACGTCGGCATTTTCCTTGCTGACGTTATCAGGTCCGTACTACGTTAGCAAACCCCTGCTAACATTAGCACTTGCCTCAGTCGAATTTTGGGGTCGAGAAGTAAAAAATTGCCAGCGTTTCAACTCCTCGAGAATCGCTGACGGTGCTGAAATTGGACCGGTTTGATGTCCCGGTCCATACTATGCGTTGACATGGCTCCGACCGGTGACCAGGTCAAAGGACCACCAGATCCCTCCTCCTCCTCCTTAAGGGTCATGAGCCCACGCTCGCATGCCATTGGGGATCTGCGGAGTCAGCAGGATGAGATACATCATCAACAGCAGCAGCGGAATGACGCCATCTGTGCGCTCACTGATCTCATCTGGGGTCAGTCCACGACCCCATAGCGGACATCCAGGGGAGTCTGCGGTGCCGTTCCTTCTGCACAACAGTCAGCATTTACACGGAGGAGAGCAACAGGATACAACCCGCCACTTTTTGATCATTTGGATGAGGACCGTGACATGCCAGGGATGGATGATGACACCCATGTGAGGGAGATTCGCGTGCTTCAGTAGTCTCTCCACCAGCTTCAGATGTGTTCCGGTTCCCTGTTCCCGGAGATCCGACCCTCGCCTGTTCCCTACCTCGGCGACATTCCTCGTCATGGTGTCTTCCCTATCCTTTTTTCCTCCCACCCTGTGGTTTCTCTCTCCACGAAGCGACAACCCAAGGACTTCGAGACACCACCGCTACGCTATGTCACTGAGGATGGCTTTGACTGTTGGGAGACTCCCTTCCATGTCTGGGCCACTTCAGAGGGGGTATGGTCCTACTATCACAGTCCGTACCAGGTTACGAACCGTACTTTGGTGCTGACAGTGGCTCGGGCGATGCGTAGACTCCTTTACGCCATGCTGCGCGAGACTGTCGTGGACTTTTGCCCTTTTCTTGGAGAGGCCAACACAGGCGTGGGTGCTCGTCCACGTGGGGACTGGGACCTGGCACTATCTCTGCTTGCTGCAGAGATGCAGGCCACCCACGCGGCTCATATTCGTGCTTTCCACTCCATTCATCATGGACCTGCTGAGTCTTCAATTGATTACTAGCAGCGTGCCATGCACATCTACACGGGCCTTGGGACTTCAAGAGGTACACAGCTCTGGGCGCTTCGCACCCTCATGATCGGAGTCCGTCTTCAGCACGGAAACATCTTCTCGGGGTACCACGACGCCGTGCTCGAGCCCTTCTCCACCTCTCTTCACCTTCTTCCTTGGGCGCATCCGCTCTTCTTCTAGGTGACTTCCGTCCACGAGGCAGCTGTGGCCCATCAGGTGTGTTCCCTTACTGCAGCAGTCATCGCGTCACTGCTGAGGCCCCTCTTGCAGACCACTTCTCCATCCTCTTGCACATCCTCCTCTTCCCCTTCCACCTCGGCTACTTTGACTCCGATGCAGGGTGTGGTAGCCGCAGCATAGGGGAAGAAGGAAAAGAAGAATTTTGGTTCGGGCCGACAATAGTCGCAGCAGTAGCAGTCATCGGGCGGTAGTAGTGGACGTACTATCCACTACTACAACTGTGGAGGTACTCATCGCTACACCAAATGCCAGCAGTCGCTTGACTGGGTGTGGATCACCCGCGGTCTTGAGGCTACTCACGCGCAACAGGCTACGTCGAGCAGTACAGCCTCCGGTAACGCGGCGACCACGACTGTAGCAGTTCTTGCTTCCTCACTGATGAGAAGTAGCAACCCGGTCCCGCATGACCGCACCATCGCCAAGCACCGTCACCTTTTGGCGCTTTGCTTTCAAAGAGGTGCGAGTGTGTTGTCACAACCGAGTGGTTTACAAACTCTTTGTTTGTCTATTCTCGTTGCTTGTGATGACTCGTGTGGGGGGACACACCTAGTATGTGATGACGATGGGCGTGACAGTACCGATTCGATTCATGACTCGTACCTCTGTGCCCTTCGTTGTTCCTCCTCACCTGTTGCTCAATGTCAGTCTGAGGCCGAGCGTTCCATTGCCCATTGTACAGTGACGTCCTCGAGTCGTGATCCTGGTGGTACTTGGATCATCGATTCTCGTACCACTCACCACATGACCTGTTGTCGCAGTGACTTTGTTGTTCTCGGTCATGTTGGGTCTGTTCGCTCTGTTCGCACAGGCTCTGGTCAGTCTTTGCCGGTCCACGGTGTTGGGGTTGTATGCTTCGATGGTCCGTCTGGCCCCCTATATCTTTCCAAGGTGCGTTTTGTACCTGACCTTGAGCTCAGCTTGCTTTCTATGCGTGCCTGTACACAGATGGGAGTCTCTGTGGAGCACACTGCAGACTCCGCGCTGTGACAGCTATTGATACTCGTACCGTTGTTCCTCGTGCCATTGTTGTGGATGATCTGTATCGTGTCTCTCGGATCTCTTCTCCTTCTTGCTCCCCCTCTCTTCCTGCTCGTGTGTTTTTCACTGGTGTTGTGTCTGCTGAGCACCAGCGACTGCTGCATCGTCGCCTATGTCATGTGGGCTCTGACACTATGTCAAAGCTCATTTGGACACAGCCCGCACTCGCTCTTGACGTGGTTTCTTTTGAGAAGCCGTCCAAGACCGATTGTCTGTTCTGCACTCAGGGTAAGATGCATCGTTGCACCTACCTTGACTCCCGTTCTCGCGCATTTCGCCCTCTCGAGTTGGTCCATTTGGACCTTCTTGGTCCGCTTCTTGTCGAGTCTCTGTCTGATCGGGGCCGATACGTCCTGAACCTGACCGATACGTCCTGACCCTGACTTCACCCGGATGCGGTGGATCCACGGCATGCGCGAGAAGAGTGACGATGCTCTCGCGGTTTGCCTCTCGCTAGTGATGGCTGAGCGTCAGTCCGGCCACACACAGCATAGTTTTCGTTTGGATCACGGAAGCAAGTTTTTTGGCGAGATGGATAGCTTCTTTGTCGAGCACGGGGTTTTTGACCAGGTCTCTGCTCCCGCTACTCCTTAGCAGAACAATGTCTCTTAACGCTAGAACCGCACCATGGAGGATGCGGTTCGTGCTATGAAGTCTGAGTGTTGTCTCCCGCAGTCCTTTGCCTTTGAAGAATTCGCCTACATGACATGGGTCTGAAATGACCTCCTGCACGGTCCCCTTTCAGACCACGATACACCGTACGAGCTCTGGTTTGGCCACCGTGCTGACCCGTGTCTTGCTCGAGTCTGGGGATCCTTGGCTCCTGTGTGGTACACCGAGGACCAGCAGGGGTCCAAGGTCTTGCCGCGGAGTCGCTTGTGTGCCTTTGTGGGCATCTCTTTGCGGTCGAAGGCCTGGCGTCGCATCGTTGAGTCCCGCGACGCGCTATTTTTTTAGTCTCTCACGTACCGTGATCTGACCTCGATAACATCGTTGTCTGTCACGCACGTTCATACGTGTGAGGTTTGTCGACGGATGGGGGAGTCTGGGTTTGCGAGCACCTCTTGTCCGGTTGATGTGTCCATTCGAGCTCCCTCCACTTCTAAGTCTCTAGCTCTTGATGACCCAGCAATCATCACTGTCGGCCCTGAGACCTCTACAACACAGCCGGCTTCTACCCCTGTTCTCTTGCACCCCACGGATACCCATGATTCATACCTCTATCCACCCGTACTCCTGCTGCTGTGTGTGGTCCTGTCTCGACTCCTACTCCTACTGTCACACCTAGTCCAGTGTCTCGATCACACACATCTCCTCACACAGAATCACGTGCTCCTTTGCCTTAGTCCTCACCAGTTGTGGTTGTGCCTGTTTCTGAGCCTTAGATGAGCCCCTCGAGCCCAGGTTACTAACGTGAGCCCGGCGGTTGTCTTCGACCATTGGTCTCCAGAGTCCAGCGAGCCTTAGATCCTGCACCCAGGCGCTCCACTTGCAACATAGCGAGTAAAGACCCTGGCACAAAGGCCCTAGGCTTGAGTGTCCACACTAATCACATAGAGGTACATCCAGTATGCCCTGTAGGGCACAATCTTGTCATATCGCTTGTGATGCAGTAGTTGACCTCGTGGTTTTCAGGCCTAGCACTGAGATGTGTGCACTTGCCACATAGAGCTCTCCTGTTATGGCGCTTGATCCGGGCACACTGAGGGAAGATCTCTCATCAAAAGTTGCAGACGCTTGGCGTGCTGCCTGCGAGGATGAGCTTCGTGCCATCTGAGAATACGGAGTTTACAAGCTAGTCAACCTTCCTCCTGGGAGGAAGGCTATTCATGTCAAGTGGGTCTTTCACAAGAAAGTGCAGTGGGATGGCTCACAGGTGGCACAAGTCTCACTTGGTCGTCAAGGGGTACTCTCAGATCAAGGACATCGATTACACTGATACCTTTGCCCCTGTCGGCCACATGACCTCATCTTGCGCTCTGTTTGGTGTAGTGGCTTGGTATAACTAGGAGCTGCACCAGATGGACGTCAACAATGCGTTCCTCCATGGCTCTCTGGATGAGGAGATTTACGTAGCTCAACCACCCTGCTTTGAGGATGGTGACAAGGTCTAGCGCTTGCGCAAGTCCTTGTAGGACCTCAAGCAATCTCCTCGGTGTTGGAACCAGGAGATCACTGGCTCTCTGACTCATGTAGGATTATGTAGAGAGCGATGTAGATCCCTCTCTCTTTATCAGAAGAATGCCTGAGCGGTTAACCACCATCCTGGTCTATGTGGATGACCTCCCGAGCGCGTCTCCTTCTATGGAAGCCGTGAAGGAGGCCAAGGCGGTCCTCTGGACTGCCTATAGGATGAAGGATCTTGGTCGTATAGTGGTGTTTTTTGGCATGGAGATCGTGCAAGACCGTAGACGTCTGATACTTCTGTTGCATCAGGCCCGATACGCACGTGTTGTTGGGGAGCGCTTCAGTGACCTCCTTGGCGCAATGCCAAGGGCATCCACACCTCTCACACTTGACATACAGGATGCCCCAAAGGTGGACAATCCCGTACAGTTGGGGGAGACAGTGGATGTGACCTTGTACCTCCGCCTCATTGGATCTCCAACGTACCTGGCCACTACCACACGCCCCCACATTGCCTTCGCCATCAACCTCCTTGCACACTTTTCGCTGGCTCCATGTGCTAGAGCCCTTCGTGCAGCTGTGCGAGTGGTGTGATACGTGGTCTCCATACCGTAACTCAGACTCTGCTTTCACCGGCAGTGTTAGGTGGTTCTTGACTGCCACACCGAGAGCGACTGGGCCTGGAATCCTGATGGACGTAGTGGCACCGGCTACGTGTTCCTGCTCGGTGGTACCGCTATGTCCTGGCGCAGCAGGAAGCAGGGCTGCATTGCACGTAGCTCGTCGGAGGCAGAGTATGTTGCTCTGGGTACAGGGGCTATTGAGGTAGTGTGGTTGCAGCACCTATTCCTTGAGTTGGGTCAATCAGTGCCTGCCATTGTGCTTCGCTGCGACAACCCGAGTGCTCTTGCCATTACGGAGAACTTTGCTGTCTTTCACGCTCACACGAAGCAGATTGTGGTTGAGCATCACTTTGTGCGTGATCTGGTGGAGCGACACGTGATCTCTGTCATATGGGTTGGCACTGACATGCAGCGTGCTGACTTCTTGACGAAGGCACTAGCGCGCGGGAAGTTTCTAGTGGCCATTTGTTCTATTGGGCTTCACCCCCTGCCTGAGAGTGGTTGAGTGCGGGGTGTGTCTGTGTCTATGACACGACTGTTTCTGCACTCGTCATTGTACTCATTTTATTGCTGCATGTATATGGACATGCGTACCATCTGGTCATGGGGGAGTGTCGTGATTTGTGACGTTCTTGTCAACCTATACAGTTTACTGTGACCACTCCGCTGTGTCGGTGCAGATCCCTGATGCGGACCCAGTTGCTATCAGTGCGTCGTCTGCTGGTGGACTACCAGCTTGGAGCTAACCGAAGACCGTCCCAGAGCTCTCGAAGCTGCCTGGGACCTCTTGCAGTTTTTCTAGAGCCCGTAGGATTTTATCGGTGGACTGGCCGTGGTCTCCATTTGCATGTTTTGCATTGTGTGTCCACCGTTTGATCCCAGATGCATGCATGTGACCAGTCATAGCATCCGGCTTGACATCCTGCACGTTTAGGTTGAGACGACGTAGCGTCCTGCCTTGTCTGCGCAGAGTTATGGCTAAAACAGTGGTTTTGGGCCGGGTTTAGGACAGATCTTGCACTGCCGCGTGCGACACCCGCCGTGCACAGCGGCAGGTATTTATGATGTGTCAGAATGCTATTTAAGCATTCTGACACTTTGCCTTTTGTCTCCTAGCCAGACCCTTGCCGTTGTGTTTACGACTTGTGACTGTCGTCACCGTGTGACCAGAGACTGACACCTAGTCAACGGTTGTGTTGCTAGGAAGCTTCCATGGAACTTCTCATCCGGAATATGTCACCAAGTGCCAGGGTCCCTGCTGTCAATAAAATACAATCATTGTCCAAAACATGTAAGAGTGTTACTGTAGAGTGACAACATCGTCAGCAGCATGAAGAGCCAAAACCAGGTTGCCAACAATGAATGGTGAACTTCTACCGAAACGTCTCAAATTTTTAGGGAAGACAACACACTGTCAATCATATGGAGAAAGGGCCACCCAATTTGAGGTTGTCGGATGTGATCTCACATGCACACAAATCCACCGAGTTAACGGCAAAACAATCAAGCAGTGAGTCCGCAACATTGTCTTCTCATACCACTCTCAAATCTGCATGGCTTTAGGTATCCACGATGGAGAGGCACATATTCTCTTTGCCTACCATCCACAGTGCACCTCAAAACCTCATGAACGACTGGGGAAGAATTTCTTGTGCATCCACATTGTACATACATGTGGTTGTACACCCAAGGCTGAGCACGAGGACATAGGGATAAATTGTCCATTTAAATACAAGCTTGAGGAAAATTTGAATGTGAAAGTTGGCATGCAGGTCTTGAATGATGCAGCATGTGGGTGGTTTCACGATGCTTGGGTTTACGTGCGTGAAGCTGAGCCCATGGTGAAAATGCATGGTCTCACTCAAACTTCACTCTGGTTTTTTATCCTTCTTTCGAGAGGCAAGTGTCACCATTTGTTGAACGACTGTTTATTTGCTCAGATACCCCCTAAGAAGACGAGTGCATTGTGTTAAGTCCATGTTCCAGCCATGTTCATATGTATAATATGAAGTTCTTTTTTCCTCCCTCTTGTTGAACACAACTTCCATTCTTGGCTCTTTTATCCGTTTCGAACAAGTGAACACATGGGGTGGACAGGTTCAATGGGCGTGTACCACTCGGTGTCCTAAGTGATAGCCAAGTGTCATAGAAACTAACTAATGCACCAAAGATAGCCAACCTGAACATTGCGCCAGCCAAAAAGGAACCGTAATGAATCCAGGTCCAAACGAAATGAAAATGATTCAATTGAACCTTAAATTTGTAGAAATTATTTTATACTTATTTTGGTGATAATTATGAAACCGATGAAAGTCCATTTTTGACAGATTGCGGCGAGGGAAAAAAGAATGAACACAAAAAGCAAGGTCTGTTGTTGTTCAACTCGTTGAGAATAAGTGTGATGTGAAAGCCTTTCCCTTATGGCCCTTTCCTCTACATCCCGCCACAACTCAATGCTTGACGCATTTGAGATCCTTACTCTTGGCGTGTCATTGAATTACGAGAGGGACTATTATTTGAGAGCACGTTCATTTGTGACATTGGCGATTGCGTCCGTTCTCTCATCATAACTTCTTGCGATAAGCATAGCTCTTGAGCCGGATGGCCCTCTGGTGTCTTCACTTACTCGACCATGTCTCTTTTGTCCACTACACCAGCACCCGTGTTTGTTTTGTTTTTGCACTCATTGTCCTCCTCTGTCACAACACCCACAACTGATGTCCCTTTTACGTCCACATCTGCATCAACCCCAGCGTCAATACGTCTTTCAACACATGCATCACTACCAATAACAAAGCATATGCCATCATTGCATGCTTCATGAGCATCATCGCACCCACTTTCTACATCATCACCTAGTGCCACGTGCGTATCACCGCCAAAATCATCGTCTATATGACTGCATGAATCATCTCTCGGATCATCACCCGATGCATCTGCACAGTGTGAGCACACGCTGGTCCTCCAGCTACAAATCAGACACATGCTTGGCCCTCATCTACCCCCATTCTTTTGGGAACGTTACAATTGCCCTTATCCATCACATTTTGCCTCTCAACTCGCTCCCATTGACGATGTTTCTATGTCCATTGTCCTTTTGTCCCAGTTTTGCCTCCTGTCACTCACTAGCCTGCTATTGCCATTATACTAGATGCGCTTGGGCTGTTTTTGGTGTTTTCCATTCTAACTAAGCACTCAGCTACTCTCTTATCGCGGATGAGCTTTATCGTTCCATCACATCCATTAAGTCTGGTCTCGTTGCATACCACGCCTTTGCTGCTATTGTCCTCACCTCACATCCCGCCCGATGCCAAGATAATTCACTCCGCTCGCTTTGCTTTGGATGCGTCCTGCTAAGAGCAAGCCATGCACAAAGAGATTCATTCCATCAAAGAGCATGGTATTTACAAGGTGAAAATTTCACCATGTCGGAAGGCCAACACTGCACGTTGAGTGTACATGTGAAAGCGCAAGGCGGATGGCATCATAGAGTGCTACAAGGGTTTATACAATGTGTATTGCCTGGAATTTTATGCCACCTTTATCTCTGAAGAAAATTGCACCACTTTTAAGGCATCCCTGAGCCAAGTGGCTCAAAACGGCTGAGAGCTACGCTAAATGGACGTAAAAACTCCATTCTTGCACATTTGACTCGACGATGAGATTTACCTGGCTTTGGCAATAATACCGGCCGCGTTTGGTACATGTGACGCACCCTTGCCCGCTTCTATGGATAGTGGTGGTGACAGCTCACTAATAGAGTAGTGCTTGTTAGGGTCTCGATTGGGCCTGGGCCAGCTAATGTGGAAAACGTGATGATTGGCCATGCCTTTGAGCAAGCAAAGCTTGTCAATGAGAATTTTGGCATCTCCTCGATGGCAAATGGAATGAGCCACTTGGATTCTAGTTTCCCGCAGTCTTGTCATTCAATATTGACATTTGGAGATACGAGGAAAACACAAACACTAACATTGAACCAGGTTTCCATTTTATGCTTTTTGACTGCTTGACTACATCATCGCTTTTGTCTTAAGATGTTTCAAAATTTAGGAGACTTGCATGCCTCATGAGCATGGAGGATTGCGATTTGTGTGAACTGTCAATCTCCCAACACCTTTTTCTTTGAGTCTGTACTTGTTTGTGACTAGGTATGTCCCTCCTCTCCTACCTCTTTAATTCCATTGTATCCGCTTGGAGACGGGATCCACTACCGTTAACTTCCTCTAAGCAGGATAACCAGTTCTCTCTGTCGTGTGTAGTATCATCTGCTCTCCTAGTAACTTTACCACTTCCTTTTCCCTCATCACCGTTGATTGACTCTGCTTAGCCTTTGACGTCTGAACCCCATTGTTTAACCTCATTCCTATCGTCTGAACTTCCTCTCTTTTATTCCTGGTTTCTGTTCATTGCCATCGTGTCCTCCATTCGAATGCCACTATGTGATCCACCGCTTGTCAAAAGTAACAACACACTGTCAATTTCACTAGAAGTTTTTTAGAGGTTCCTTCAAATTTTATTGACATAGCCAACCTCTGATCAATCTTGCAGTTCTTAGCTGGCACAATTTTCCATTGGCACTTGAGCTTCTCCTTACGCATATGGTCCGATAGCATCTTTTCCTATACCAACTGGTCTTAACGCACTGGGCCTGACCACAAGCATTGTAAACCAACACAAAATACTAGGTTGCGCTTTGATTGAGGAAGAGTTCCATAGAGATCTTGTGGATTTCATGACAAACTCTCCACAGTTGAATGTCATGTCACCGATTTCTCCACCCCCTTGCTGCAAGAGTCCATCACAATCTATCAGGCCCATGAGGCACCTAATGCCAAACAATGGGACCTGGCCATGGGCCAGGAGCTCCCTTCTCTAAGTGCACGTAGTGTCTACAAGGTGGCTGATTTTCCACATGGATGCAAAGCTGTCGATGCACACTGTCTTTACCGGTGGAAATAGAAAGGATGAAGGGTAAACGGATAATGTAAAATGCTAGACATTGAATTCCATCTGAATTATGTTTACGTGGGACAATAGAAAATCACTTGTTTCCTAATCACCATGCCCACACATCAGACCTGAGAGTTGGAGCAAAATGGATGTGAACAATGCCTCTCTTCAAGACATTATTTATTTCAATATCTACACAGTGCATCATCATGGGTTCATCGATGATACCAATCGCGTCGAACGGTTATAGAATGACCTCTGAATCCTAAAGCAGTTGCCTTGCTGTTGGAAGCTTAAAATCACCACCACACTTGAGAAGGGTGGTTACTGTTACAACTTTGTTGATTAGATCCACATTTTTAGTGGGCCTTGAGCCCAATTTGTTGCAATCGTGGAGTATGTGGTGACTTTTTTGTTGTATTGCTTTGTTTTGTTGTTTTTGATAAGATGAAGTCACTACTCTAGTTAGCAAACAACAGTGAGGATATATATCTCGCCCGTGTGTTCTTTGGCATGGAGCTAGAGAGGGATTTTCAATGATGCATGCTTCATGGACCAGGTGGAATATGTTCGCAGAGTGGAGACGTGTGCTTTGTAAAAAGCACATTGTTGTCTAGCATCACTTTCTGTGTGATCAAGTGGAGCAAAGATGATGTATGGCATATGGGCTGGGACCCATCTCCAACAGGCTGACTTCCTGACAAGGGATTTGGCGCGCAAAACGTTCAAGGTAGCCATTTATTTTTTCTGGCTCTTTCCCTTGTCGGAGGGTGGCTCAGAGTGGAGTCTCTGCATGTGCATTATTGAGCATCTAATCGCACACTCATGCTAGACCTCCACGTGTATGGACGTGCGAATCGTCGGACCATGGAGGAACATTGTGATGTGAGCTATCCCCATCTTTGTATACGTATGAGTGTGACCATTCCATTGTGTCTATGCATGTGCACATGTATGATGCAGACCCTGCTGGTACAAGAGCACCATCGTGTGGTGATCCACCATTTTCTAGCTACATGACAGCTACCATGCCATGCTGGAGACTTACAATCACACTATGCCTTTTTGTGCTGCCTATAGGGTTTTATCAGTGGACACACCTTGGACCAAATTCGCAAGTTTTACATTGTCTTTCCACTGATTGATGCTAAACCTCTGCATGCGTTTCATTTTTTGTGTCTGGCATGGAACCATGCATCCATAGGTTCAACCAATGCTACGTTTAAATGTATGCACATAGAGTTATGATAAAAATTGTGATATTGGGACTACTTTAGGAAAACTTGTGGTGTGTTTTTATCCGTCCGGTGATCCTATGGACCCAAGGTCACTCACTCGAATGCACTTGACAATGGTTGACAATTGTAGCTCAACCTTCCCTACTCTTTAGTGGTCACAAGAGTTTATCAGTGGCAAGCTCCCAGTGCCATTTTCTTGTTTGTCCTATATTCTCTATTTGTTAGCTTGACAGTGTAGGGCTCTTCTTCATGCGTTTGTCACTTCTATCAGATTCTCGTTTGGAAAAATAATTACCTCATACGGTTTCTCAGACTGTTCTGGTTTCTATGTCACACAAGCATTTTGGTATTCTGTTCCTATTCTCCACTAGTTTAGTGGATGCACTGTGCAGATGCGCACTCCCAGAGGAGGAGTAGGTGTAAACCGGACGCGGTGTGCTAGACTCAACCAGATGGAGTAGGCACCAACCGGCAGCAACGGCGACCAAGGGGAGGGCGGTGCACACCGTCCCCTGTATGTGGAAGCGTAGGATCGTCTCGAGAGAGCATGGGAACACATGTGGCAAAGTGGTAGTAAACTGTAAATTTTTGTCAAGTGTGAAAATACAAAACTATATGTACATTTTGACAAATCATAGGCGACTCGAGGTCACCAAGCTGTGCATGGCATAAGTAGTTCATCTTTTCAGCTTTCCAACACACCAACAATCACATCGTTCCGTGGAACAACGGCCGAGATATGGCCGTTTCCATGAACCACGGAATCTGCCCCTGGCAGCACCAAAGCGCCCTTTCTTCTAATTACACATTGGGACACCATTCCGAAGCGTCCTTGGCCCTCAATGATTCTTGATTCATTGACTAACTGTGCTCCAAGACGCGTTTCGGCCTTGTTGGGTCTTGCGAGGGTCAAGCCCTGGTCCTTGGGGATGAATTTCCATCACCTATTTCCTCCTTGGCCGGTCCAACTGCCGGGCGGGTGTAACTTCCTCAATTCTCAATGGATCGACCCTGCTCTTGGGCTGATATTGTACCGTTTTTGGTATGGATTCCAAGTCCACAATCGATTATACATTCAAGGAAGTCTCAAGCCGTAATCAGTGCCGTTGGCACTGTCTGGCTTATAGTAGGTATCCCACTCCCTCGCGCATTTTGTGACTAACTTCTACAGTTTCTAGTATTTCTTTGCCATCTCTTCACCTTTTCAAGCATTTTTTATCAAATTGTGTTCTATGCAGTGTACCCTCTCACAAAGAAAAGCTTAGATAGTTTCTCTATTCCTTCATGATATCAGACCAGGAGAGAGTCTATACCTTTGCATCTCCAACACATAGCATGCAAGAGTGCCAACATGAACGTAGAGGCTGATCTGGGCAATGCTGGGCTTGGTAGGGCGCACATGTCCTAGCAATGTAGAGGTCCCAAGCTGGGAGCTCACATTATGCAGTCCTCTGGAAAAGCCAGATGCATAATGTTGCGGAAATGTTTCTATTGCTTCCATCATCGCAGCTGTAATCTTGGCAGAGGTATTCTTCCACAACTGTGTTCCAGGCTAGCACAACAATAGCAAAAAAAGCAGCAGGAGAAAGGTTGTGCATACTAGAAATCCACCTCTAGATCTCTACAGCTGAAATATACTGATTTGTGTATGTATTGCAATGCTTTTTTGCCTCAGAAAAGACCCATTTCTTTGGTTTGCTCCACACACGTTATGGAATGAGAGTTGCAGCCCACCTCCATCAGCTGCAGTGGTCCTCATCCACAACAACATTCTTTGCTACATGAAGCTACAACACTAATAGACGCTGCATTCAGGCGTGGTTGGAATGGGTGCTGCGACACTTTGCCGTAGTACTAGTAGCTGCATGACTCCACTACAAGGTGTGCAATTGCTGCATTTTGTAGCAACAACATCCATGAATCACAGCAAGGGCAATACCTCTTTCATAGGCCACCTTTGGAGTAACTCTATCTACAATCATAAGTTACAGTAGTACAAACCAAAGCTGCTGCACTCGCATGCCACGTCTGCTGCTGGCTACAACAATAGCAGACACTACAGCGACATTAGTTAGAGATCTACAAGTGGCTTAGTAGTATTCTACACGTAAGACACATGAGCTAAAGCATCAGCAACAGCAGAAGCAAATACAAAAGCAACAGGAGTGCCTCACAAGTAGTAGCATCATCATCGGAGGAAAAAAAACAGTGGCACCATTCGCCATCAACCAAAGGTCGTAGAAACTGAAATGGACAAGTAATAGCAGTAATAGCCACCGATGCATCGGTTGAGAGGCTGCAACATAGGTTCATGACAACTGGGGTTGATACATTTACCGGCCACACCCTTTGACATGGTGGAAGGAGCTCTCGATCAACAAGCCCATCAACCGATGTACTAGTTAATCCAGAGCTCACTAAGCAACGGCAAGCCTGTTTCTTGTACCCTAAAAAACTGAAGGGATCGGGCTGCACACGGATCCACCTACACAGTAGCCACTCTTGGTGACCACGTCTACAAGGTCGTAATCCCCCTTTTCATTTCATCTTTCATCTTGTTATCCTTCTTTTCCTTTCATTCATTTTTTCTTTTTCATACTTCTTTTCTATCTCTCTTTCATAACCCTCTTGGTCAAGATTCAGACTCTTTGAGAGCTTTCATAGTGTATTAGGAGACCTTGGAAAGATTGGCACTTGACTATGAAGGAATGTTCCCCGTATGATCATATGCCCATTTTTGTTTTTTTCTTTGTTTTTAAACCTCCATTGTATTCCTGGTTTTGGCCTGCCCACCTTGGTTGACACCTGGGTGTCTGGTTTTTTTATGGAACCACGAGAAAGTCAAGAGGAGTATTAGATGGGGGAAAGAGGAACTAATCGAAATGGTTTTTGAGCATCTGATACAGTTCTTTAGGAGATCCTATTTCTATTGAGGTCATGACTTTAGCACGTACATAAACTTCTATGTCTTACCAGGGAACCGCTCTTAGGTTCTCTTTGATATTTTTGTTCGGCTACATGGCATCCCATGTGATGCCACCTCCCGTCTCCTTTTCCTGTATCAGCCTCTTGCACCCATGAACTTCTCATGGCCGTTCATGCTAATTTCATGGACCCGTTCCCACTTGAGTTCTTTGGTGGCAGTTTCTATGTCCATTGATTCACTGAAAAAAGTTATCGCTTCAATTGAACCTCTTGAATCCATTTGAAGAGTGACGTTGGTCCCACAATCGGGTCCTCACTCGTCAAGGTAGAGCGTGCATGTCAGCGCACACTGCACATTTCTCACTCTAATCTTGGTGGCAAGTGTATTGGTCTCAACATTTTGTCGTCTTACATTACTTTGGCTCTGAGTTGGGTCTTTTGTCCCCTATACTTCTCAGCAGAACGGCAATCTTGAATGTCGAAACTACACTCTTGTTGATGGGTTTACATAATATTGGTCGATTATGGCCTGTATGAACTTGAATGAAGTACATGGGCAGTGTGGAACTGGGTTCCTCATAGACTGGTTCCACACCACGTCACTCCTTACAAATGACTGCAGGGTTGTCGTGCTGACTTGCGCTTCGCGTATCTGGGACAAAATTGATGCTCTGTGGTTCCTTGAAGGTCAACGTGATGGGACAAATTCTCCTCGTGGTCGCCAGTACCCGTCCCTTGGCATTGAGACACTGTCTAAGGCTCGACGCTTTGGGATCCAGAATTTTAGTATGTCACTGAATCACACGATGCTCACTTCTTTGAGAATAATTTCCTTTGGAAAAATTAGCAATCACATCCATTCTTTCGCCCCAGATTCTCATGGCAATGGCAGCTCCCGGGCCGGATGGCCCTCTAGGGCCTTGCTGTACTCGACCATGTCTCTTGTGTGATCTACACCCTTAGCCATATCAGTTTCTTTTCCAACAGCTGCACCATCCTCCGTTGTTCTACCATCCTTTGGTGCCGCCCCTTTTGTGTTCGCGTCTCCATCAAACCCAACATCAGTACCTACATAAACACCTACAACATTACCTACATCACTGCCTATGTCATCACCTTGTGCTTCATCAATGTCATATCCTTCATCACTCCTTCCATCATCATGTTCTGTTGCATCTGAATCACCACCCACATCACTTCTTACATCAGCGCATAAATCGTTGCCATAACAATCATTTGATGCAGCTGCACAGTCTGATTGCATGCTAGTCCCGCCAAATGCAGACCAGACATGTGCTCCGTCCTCGTCTGTCCCTGGTTCATTCACTCAGGAACCTTGTGGTTACCTTTGTCCGTTGTAGTCCGCCTCTAACCCTGCTTTCTCTATTTGTCATTTTGTGTCCGCTCGTCCTTCTATTCTTGTCATGGCTCCTGTCATTGGCCAGGCAGCTCATACCAATGGTCTAGACATGCTTGGATAATACGCTGTTGTTTTCAGTCCAACTCAGCCCTCAGAAACTCTCCAATCACGGCTGACTTATTCCGTGCTGTCATGACTTCGGAGTCTGTTCCTGCCATATGTCACGCCTCTGTTTCCATTGCCCTCACCTCTCGTAGCACCTGATGCTTCATCCTGATCCAGATATAGTCTGCCAAGCTTGCTCCGCTCCGGATGCAACCCTCTCAGAGCAAGCCATTTGCAAAACTCTTCATTCCATTAAAGAGCATGGCATTTACAAGAAGGTGGACCTTCCACCCGGTTACGTAGGCGCACGTCGGGTGTACAAGAGCAAGCGTAAGCTGGATGGCACCATTTTTATACAAGGCTTGTACCACAGTGAAGGAATTCTCCCAAGTTCCTGGCATGGACTTTGATGCCACCTTTTCCCTTGGGGAAGTATACCACTGCCAAGGCACTACTGTACCACATGGCTCAGTACGACTGGGAGTTGCATCAAATGGACATAAACAACACATTCTTACATGGTCGACTGAACGAGGAGCTCTGTCTATCTCAGGCACTTGCCTTTGATGATGGTAGTGGCTGTATTTGGCATCTTTAGAATGCCTTTTATTGGTTGAAGCGCTATCAGCATCACTCGAACCTCGGAATTTTTCCCACCCTTGAGCTTAATGGCTATTGTCATAGTCATTCGATCCTGTCCTCCTCGTGACTGACCCATTGGTACCCTTTGTCTCCATCTTTGTGTAAGGCTATCCAGGCTGCAGAGGCTCTCCTCCATTTTACGTACAAGGTGAAGAATATCGATCCTACGTACATCTTCTCGGACATGGTGATTGCGAGTGACTGTCAGCAACGAGTGTTGCATGTGCACTAGGCAGTGTACATTCACATATTGGAAGATCGTTTTACAGACCAATTGGATGTGTTCCTTATACCTCCATGTCCATTATCCCAATAGGACAAGGATCCTTAAGAGAGTAGATCATGTCCGGTTGGGAGTGCATGTTGACGTCACCACATACCTTCATGCCATCATGTCTTTGATGTTCCTTGGTACAACCACATGCGTGAATGCAACTTTTGCAACCAACTTCTTGTTCTAGTCATCCCAATGCCTACATTGGCTCCATCTCAAGGCAGCGTTACATGTTGTCTGATGCATCATGTCATCTCGTCGCATATGCATGTGCTTCATTGCGTAGCCCTTTTTCGTAGTTGATAAGTACACAGATAGTAATTTGGCCTTGAGTTGTGACATGAAGTGCAAATTGAGGTACACATTTCTCATCCATGGTACCACTGACTCTTGGAAGATCAAGAAGCAAAAGTGTATTGTGTGCAGTATGACTAAGGCCGAGTGCTTTACCTATGATGCTGGTGTTTGTGAGAGCACCTGGTTGTGTAGTCTCATGCAGCATGATGGCATTATTCATATGCACACAATGTTTTGTGATGTGCACCGCCCCAGTCTGTTTGTACAGCTTACCATAACCACTCGGCCGTGTCCATGCTGGTGTAGATCCCTGATGTGGACCTTAATGGGAACGGAGCAACTTCAAGTAGTGGTCCCATCCACTCCCAGCTTCCAAACAACTGGCACAACATTCTGGGTATTTTTCCGGGCACTCTGTAGTTTTTCCGCAATATTTTAGAAATTTCTCGATAGATTGGATTTTGCACTCAATTTGCATATTTTGCATTCTGCATCCGTGATTCATTGCCAGATCCATGCATTTGTGTAGTCCTTGTGTGTAGCTTGAGACTTTTCATCCGTAGGATTATACAGTTCTGCATTTTGATGACTATGCACACAACTATGGCCAAAACAGTGCTCTTCGAACAATATTGGGACAAACTGACACTGTCGTGCCGTGCACCTCGACATGCATTCTTTTTGTGTGCTTTCTAATCATCACAGCTCTCTGCGTGCTGAGTTCCTTGAAGCTTGCAAGCCTATGCAAGTCTCCTAGCCCAACCCTAATTGTTTTATACGCCTGTTTACATGTTAGCGTGCCAACTGACTAGACAATGTCGCCACATTGGCAAAAATAATGCTAGGAGGCTTATGAGCATCTTCTCATGGAATCAAAGGTGTGAGGCATCCCTCAGATGCACAAATGAGATACAAAAATGACAACAATAGTGAAACTCGCAACTACAGACACGGTTCTTGGAGGACCCACCAAGCCACGGTGACCTGTCGCAACATATTACAGTAGAGGAGACATCCATGCGATGACAGCTACAGCCGCATCACCACGCCACCACCAGGAGTGCAGCAAAGGGCTGTCCAACCCTCTCCAACAGTGGTTGGTGAACGTGATGTTACTAATCTGTCCATCACCGAAGCTTCATTTAGATTGCATCTACTATCCACCGGATGTGTGCAAGTTTTTCCTGTTCAACCATTGTTTTTGGCTTGTAAGGGCTCGTTAGAAAGCCCTAGTGATAACCTGTCCATCACAACCACTCCTGCCTCCTTCCTTGTCCTGTTGGATACAAGAAGAAGATAGCCTCCTCAGAAATAAGGTGTTTTCCCCCCAGATTTTGGACTAAGAAGAAATGTGCAATGTGTTTGCATTCTTTAACGTGGACACTTTTCCGACTGTGACAATTGCAGGAGTGCTCACTGCTACATGGAGTACCAACAGCCCCTTGACTGGACCAAGATCATATGTGGGCTCTAAATATCACACACTTAGTGGCCATCCTCCGATGACATACGGACGTGCTGCGTCATGACCAGGAAGACAGGCGACACCACTGCTTCCCTATGCAACAACGGTGATCATGAGTCTCACGATTGCACGATCGCTCAACATTTCCAACTACTGGTATTGCGCACTCAGGGAGGTGCATGTGTATTGTCACAATTGGGTAGTCCACAAACAGCTTGTCCTACTGTGTTTTTTTCCTGTGATTATGCTTGTGGAGGAGCTTTGTCATCTTATGATGAGGATGGGCCTGACAGCAGCACCTGGCTTGACGAGTCGTGGATTCATGCTAGTCATTGTTGCTCTGAGTCTGTTGTTCAGCAGCCGACTAATGCCTGTTTTTAAAGTGTCGACAATTGGTCATCGGGAAAATGACACCTGGATCATTGACTCTGGTGCCACCAATCACATGACCTATCATTGCATTGACTTCGTGGTGCTCGGTCCCGTTGCATCTGTTTGGTCTGTTCACACAATGTGTAGTCATTTGTCACCACTTTTTGGAGTTTAGATGGTGCGATTTAATGGTCCGTCTGGCCCCTTGGTACATTTCCAATGTGTCCTTTGTGCCTACTTGTGAGCTCAGCCTGCTCTCCCTTGGTGCGTGCACCATGATTTGTCTCTTTTTTGAGCACTTTGTTGACTCTGTCATAATGACTGCTCTCAATTGAGAGTCAGATATCGATAACATGTATCTTGTGTCTCGTTGCACTTCTTCTGTCCCTTCTCCTTCCTCCTCTTCTTTGCATGTTTTTTTTACTATTTTTCTCTCACTTGAGAGTCAGAATTTGATCCATCACGGCCTCTCTCATGTAAGCTCAGACACTTTGTCCAAGCTCATTCGAAGTTAGCGCTTCTTGACGTGGCTTCCTTCAAGAAGTCTTCCAAGACCAGCTACCTCTTCTGCGCTAAGAGTAAGATGCATCGGTGTACTTATCCTGATCCCACTTGCAGTGCACTGCATCTAGTAGAGTTGGTCCATTCAGACCTTCCTCCCAGTCAAGTCCCTCAAAGAGAAAGGGTTGATATGCTGTCACCCTGACTTATGAATTGAGCCGGATACTGTGGGTCCACAGTCTCTGCCATAAGAGTGGTGGTCTACCTATGGGTGGTGATGACTGAAGGCTATTCTTGTCACACCCTCCACACATTCTGCTGGGTTTTTTGTAGCAAGTTCTTTGGCGAGATGGACACTTTCTTTGCCGAGAAAAGTGTTTTTCACCAGCTCTCTGTCCTTGCTACACCACAGCAGACTGGTGTGTCTAAGTAATGGAAAATCACCATGGAGGATACGGTCCGCGCCATACGGTCTGAGTGTAGCCTTCTGGAGTCCTTTACCTCTGAGGGCTTCTTCTCAACCACCTATCGCACGGACCCCTTCTGGACCATGTCATGCCGTACGAGCTGTGGTTCGGGCATCAAGCCGACCTTTGTCTTACTCTAGTTTGGTGTCCCTAGGCTGTGCTTGGTACACCAAGGACCAGCAGGGATTCAAGGCCTCACTTCGGGGATGCATGTGTGTCTTCGTGGAAATTTCTACACAGTCAAGGGCCTGACACTTTTTTTACCCCATTTGTCGCCATATTTTTGAATCTTGATACGCCCTCTTCTTTGAGGCTCTCATGTGTTGTAACCTGGCAAGCATTGTGTCCCTGGCCGCTGACCGCGTTCTCACATTTGTGGTTTCTCGCTAGATGGGAGAGTATAGACCTTTGGATGGGTCTGTCTGGGCCTCGTCACTTGTGGTGCAGTCACTGACTGATGACGATCTGCCCAACTTGGCTGTGGTTCTAGTGGCCTCGTTGATCCCCTCAGGCACACTTGCTCCTGTGTTTGTGTCGGTCCCCTCTGGCACACCTGCTCCCATGCCTGTGTCGGTCCCCTCTAGTACACAAGCTCCCGTGTCTGTGTCGGTCCCCTCTGGCACACCTTCTCCCAAGCCTATGTGATTCCTATTTGGCACGCTTGATGTCATGCCTGTGGAAATTTCTCCAAAATTATCTGGTCGTAAGCCAGCCCTTGTCCTTGATTTTGTAGACATTGCACCCTCTTCCCTTCCTTGCGAGCCTACAGCCCTTCCGACTATAGCATAGCCACCTGCTCTGCAGCAAGAGATGATGACCATAGCATCTACTTACTCTCACAAGCTCGGTGATCATCTTCGACCACTGACCTCTAGGGCTCAACAAATGGTTGACTCAGCTCCTAGACGCCCTACTCACGTAATTCAGACCAGCAATTCTTGCATGAAAACCCTTGGCACGAGTGTCCAGACATATTATGCTGAGGCTTACCCAGCATGTCTTATCGGTTACGAGCTGGTTTCCTTTGAGTTATTGGTTGCTTGTGATGTTGTAGCTGACCTCGTCGTGGTCAGACCGAGTCGGGAGGCATGTGTCTTGGCCACCGGAGGCTCTGCCTTGACGGTGCCTGATCCATGTACGTTGAAGGAGACACTCTTGGATGAGGACACCGAGTTGTGGCATGTTTACTATAAGGAAGAGAAAAGTTTCCTTTGTGAGCATGGTGTCCATGTGCTCTTTGACCTCTCACCCAGGCGTAAGGTTGTACAGGCCAAATGGGTCTTTCGCAAGAAGGTGAAGCCTGACGGCGCACTAGATCGCTACAAGACCCACTTGAAGGCCAAGGGATTCTCACTTGTGGAGTGTGTAAATTTTACCAACACATATGTAATTGTTGTCTGCATGACCACCAATCACAATTTGTTTGAGGTTGTCTTCCAGAATGACTGGGGCTTACAACAAATGGATGTGAACAATGAGTTCCTATATGGCACTCTATAGGAGGAGATCTACATGATCCAGCCTTGTTGCTTCAAGGTTGGTGACAAGGTCTGGTTTTTGTGGAAGGCCTTGTATGGCATGAAGTAGTCCCCATGGTGTTGGAACCAGGAGATCAACGACACACTGACACGTGCAGACTGTGTTAATAGTGCTACCAGCACGCCCCTCTTTCTTCAACAAACTAGTGAGAGCTTCACCGTCATCCTGGTCTATATCGAAAACCTTTTGCTATGTCTCCTTTGATGGAGGCCATGAAGGAGGCCAAGGTAGTCCTCCAGGCTGCTTAACAGATGAAAGATGTTGTTATTGTACCCTACTGATCCTTGATTTCGATATAAACGTTTTTTGGGCTAGTCGAATTTGAGCAGAATCTTTCATTTCGCCGACTTCAAGGGTCCATACAATTAATTCTGAAATGGTCTCATTGAAGTTAAGGCTTCATGGCTATACTTTGGGACACCGGGTTCTAAATATCATGTAGTTTGGATAAGAGTATATGGTGTGCTGAAAAAAATGGAAGAATCAATCTCGACGAATAGTGCTCGCCTCTCGCTCTTGTGCTGCCTCGCTGTTCCGCTGACCTGCTTTCCCGCTGCACAGCTGGCCCGCTCCTCCGCAATCACGCTGTAGCGCCCTCCCGTCGCCCTGCAATTCTGCTGCCACGTCGGCCTGCACAGCCATGCTGGCCACCGGAGAACTGTTTCACCATCCATTTGCAGATTTGGTGATTTGGTTGCGCACGAGTGCAACCAATTCATCGAATTCAAGGATCACCAAAGAGCTGCACAGGATGTGTTGTTGAATTTATGGGTTCACCCCTCACCTTGTGAACGAAATCAAGGCACTACCAATTTAATCTGAAACCAAAAAAATTGAACAAAATTCACGAACACTAAATTCACAAAACTCCAGTCGTCGAAATTAAGGAGCAGTAGGGTAGTTTTTTTCCTTGAGATAGAGGTCGTGCATGACTTTTGGTGGCAACTAATCTTGCTCCACCAGGCACATTCAATTTGCATTGTTGAAGAGAACTTTGCTGACCTCCTTGGTGCAGTTCCCGTAGCCTCACTCCCGTTACACTTGAGGGCCAAAATTTTCTGAAGGTGGAGGATCCAGTACAGCTTGGGGAGAACGCGGACATGATACTGTAATTGCGCCTCATAAGGCTCTTTGATGTACTTGGCCACCACACCACGCCCGACATCACCTTCAGTGTCAACCTCTTTCCACAGTTCTCGTAGTGTCCTTGGGCAAGAGCCCTTCACATGACTTTACGATTGGCACACTACATGGTTTCCAAACCGTACTTTTGACTCCAATTTTGTGTGCAGTGTTTGGTGGTAGTGGACAGTTACATGGATAGCAACTGGGCCTGGAGCCCTCATGGACGTAGCCAAATGGGCGACGTGTTCCTGCTCGGTAGGACAAGTGTCTCATGACATTCCGGTAAGCGGGGCTGCATTGTACATACCTCATCAGAGGTTGAGTATGTTGTATTAGGGACTAGGAATGCTGAAGCTGTGTGCCTGTTTGGTGAGTTGCAGTAGGCTGTGCCTTGAATCATTCTACACTGTGACAACTAGAGTGTACGTGCCGTCGGAAAGAACTCTAGTGTATTTCATGCATGCACAAAGCACATTGCTATTGAGCATCAATTTTTGCGTGATTTGGTGGAGTGACAGCTGAGCTTCCTCATTTGGGTTGGCATGAACATGCAACGGGATGACATCTGACCAAAGAAATAGCGCGCGGGAAGTTCTTGGTGGCCATATAGTCTATCGAGCTTCACTCTTGCCAGAGGTTAATTGAGAGTGGAGGGCATGTGTGTGTCTGGACTGTTGAGCATCTCGTCATGCACTTGTGTTAGCTCTGCACGTACATGGACATGCATACCATCTGGTCATGGATGAATGTTTTGATGTAAGCTATTCCTGTCTGCTTGTAGAGCTTACTATGGCCACTCTCATGTATCCATGCTCATGCAAATCCTTGATGTGGACCCAGCTGGCACCAAAGTACCAGGAGGTGGTGGCCCCATCCACCAGCAGCTGTTAGAAAGCTGCCACATCATCTCCGGTGCTTGCTTCACCACTCTTTAGTACCTCTGTAGTCTCTAGAACTTTCTAGGTGGACTGAATTTTGATCCCAATTTGTATTCTGCACCCACCAGTCACTGCAAGACCTATGCATGCATGCAATTGTGTCCAGCTCAAGCCTTTGCATCCATAGGTTCAGACGGTTCTCCATTCAAATGACTGTGTGCATGATTACGACCAAAACAATGTTTTGGGCCAGTTTTAGGACAAACTGATACTGCAGCGTGCGTCACCCATCGTGCACCGCAACAAGTATTTATGTCGTATGGTTGTCAATTATTATTCCGTTCGGCGTGCCAAATTTTCTAAAACAAATGAGACGCCATATGTCTCCCTACCCAACCATTGATGTTTCATGCACTTGCTTGGACTGTCAGTATGTCACCTGACTGGACAGTGTCGGCACGTTAGCGACAGCAAGGCTAGGAAGATTCTTAGTATATTCTCTTAAAATACATCAACATTGAGTATCATTTTGTGCATAAATACATAGCGTGTGATGACTCTCGCCTGATTAATGTTGACACATGATAGTGGCGCATTGTCTTCCTCAAGAAGGCGCTTTGCAATTGCTGATTTCAAAGTGGCAATGTATGTTATTTGTCTTCGGCTCCTTCATGGTGATTGTGGTTGACATGTGTCTGCTACTATGCTCTCTGCTCCTTCTGTTGTGGCTCCCTTTTGCCTCGTGACTGTGCCCTCTTCTGTGATTATGTCATGTGACACGCATGGGTAATGGTAGGTCTTGTTATTCTGTATGTTTGAGTGACCTTTGCACCTTACGCCACTCACTTACAAGCACTCTACGATGGTTGACAGCTATATTATCAGCTGCAGTTCCACCTTCCTCGGTCTGTTGTATTTGAAGGAGTTTTTTGATGGAACATTTCTGAGGCCATGTTTCAATAATGTATCCACCCTCGATTGAGGTAGTAAGGAGAGTGTGATGGAAGCAAGGGATTGGTAAGAGCTCCATGAGACATGCACGCCATGCATGCGGAAGTTTGCTGTAGAGAAAATGAAGACAAGAATCGGGGTGAGGGATGAAAAGTGTCAGAACTGATAAGCGCACACCCGCATTGTGCAACCAGCCAAGAGAGCATGCACCGCCACCTGGGGGTCAAACCCAACCGCTGGGCATTAACCAAGGGCGGCTACTCACCAGTGTACGACCAACGATCGACACGGTGGCTCCCTAAGAATCAGCACCTGGGAAATAATACAGCTCCACCACAACCCACAAGTAAACAACATGAGGCACACCAAGGCAATCAAAACGTACAAGGCCTAGCCTCTTCCACATCCCAGCAAGATAGTCATGAGGAGGAAACTGAGATCAACTGGTTATTCCAGGACGTATCCCTGGAAATATTGATGGCTGCCTAGTAAGACTGATGCCTGCAAACACATCGCTCTTGAGTGGTGACTCCCCAGGAGTAGCAATGATCATTTTATCTCTTGTACACACGTGTGTGTGTGTGTGTGTGTGTGTGTGTGTGTATGTGTGTGTGAATGAGCATGTGTGGTTAGACAAAAGGGCATATCAGATGTGAGAGGCCAAGAACTGGACACAACTTCAACACTCCCCCATGACCCAAAGGCATTTAACCGACATGCATCAATTAGACGTCACACATGAGGATGCATAAGCGTGGTGGTGAAGACACACAGGCACACACCAAGTGCACATCACCCAAGGTTGTGGTGAGATGCAAGACCAACAGCGTGAACTGAATACTTGAAGAGGTTTCTGCTGAGAGCCTTGGTGAGGAAATCATCCCTCTATGACTGTGTATCCACCCAAGCAACTCAGACAAGGCCAGCAACAATGCACTCATAAACAAAATGTTGCTCAGCGTTAATGTGCTTGGTGTGAGAGTGGTGTATGCCATCATTCTTTGCAATGACTTTTGTGCTATGATTATCAAAACACAGGGTGATGCAGCGAATGGAGATGTGCAGTTGCTGCAGCAAGCAAGCTAGACAGCTTCATACATACCTGCTCCAAGAGCCACAAACTTGACCTATGTCGTGCTTTGGGCTACATACCCCTGCTTGCCACTCTTCCATGACACAACAGTTCCATCAATAGAGAATACATACCCTGTTCTACTCCGTGCATCAGTTTCATGTGCCTAGTCACTGTTAGTGAATCCAACCACAATGACTGAGGATTGTGAACAAAGATATAATTTGTGTGCGTGTCATAGAAAGCGCGTAGTACACCACGTAAAGTGCAGTCTCAAGATGACGCTCTCTGGGACACTGAGATATTTGGGAGAGAAAGTTGACATCAAAGGCAACATCAGCATGAGTAGTGGTGGCGAGATACATATAAGAGCAAATACATAGAAGAGCCAATGACCCTCAAGTAGTCAGTTAGGTCAATTTCCTCCTCTAGTTTTGACACATCTTGAGACTTCAGCAATGTTTGGAATGGTAGGGTCATGGGAGTGGAGGCCGAAGGGACCGCTGCCAGAAGGGGTGCAAAATGTTCTCCTAGGCTACAGACATATGTAACCTAGTGTAAGCGTATTGTGCAGTGCAAACAATCGCGCTCTAGCTCCATGCCTAGAAAGACATGAGTAGGGTCGAGATCCCTTCATATTGTATGATGACTGTAGGAGAGTCTTTGCGAACTAAAGAACTACAGTGTTGGGAGAAGCAATAAGAAGATCATCCACATAGAAAAGGATAGCAACGAGGGGCACAAAGGGCACACTCAAGAATAGAGCAGGATCAAGAGTACTCCTATGGAATCATCCTTTCTCAAGGGTGGCGATATTATCTTGGTTCCAGCAGCGTGGAGTCTGCTTGAGCCCATAGAGTGCCTTGTGAAGGCGCCATACCCGATTGGCTCCATTTGTGAACCCAGGTGGTTGGACCATGTAAATTTCCTCATCAAGTGTTTCATGAAGGAAGACATTGTTGACATCCACTTGTTCCAATGCCTAGTCGTGCTGAGTTACCAAGCTGAGCAGAGCTCTGACAGCAGTGTACCGACTAGTCGAGGCAAACGTCTCATCAATTTTGATTCCTGGGACTTCAGAGAACCCCTTGGCTGTGAGTCAGGCCTTGTATCACTCAGAAGTGCTGTCCGACTTCAGTTTGCACTGGTACAGCCACTTGGCTACCATTGCTTTTCACCCTGGGGGGAGATCCACCAACTCATAGACATCTTTGTAAATGAGAGCATCAAGATCTGATTACATGGCCTGCTCCCATAAAGTGGAGTCTGCATCACTGCGTGCACCTTGCACTGTCACTGGGAAGAGAGGAGAGAGACGTGTGGTTGTGAAGCACAAAGCAACATATCCACCAACAGAGGCATACAAATCCAGACAAAGCTCCTGTTCAATAAAAGAGAACCCAAGAGAGGTGCTGGGATGGACTGGTGACGAAGCAACGGGAAAGGCAGTGGTAGCCAGGCCAAGGGCCTGTAGGTCGGGTTCACTGGAGACTGCGGTTATGGGCATCCCTCCGTGGTCCACGGTGGGGACATGAAGACCAGGTCCGGGGGGAGCAAAGGAACAAGAGTGAGAGGAGCACGTGCGGGGCTAAGAAGCTAGGACATGGAGCCAAACACCACAGACGTACGAAGACACTAGTGGCACCGTGGTGGACGAGGAGGCGGTAGGCGATTCAAAGGGCGCAGGTAAGGTATGCACATGGTCCACCAAGATGGAAGGAGACACTGGAGAAGGATACCCTGTGGGTGGAGAAAATGGGAGAGGAGGAAGGGGGCATAGAAGGAGAGGATGATCTGGCCTCAGGGGCATGCATCAAGTGGACAACAGTAGGCCCGCAAGAGGGAGGGGGCAAAGAAACTCCCCCAAGGTATGAGGGCATGGCAAGAGGAGGCACACAATACGAAACAGAGTACGGGAGATCATATTCAACGAGGTGTTCAATGAAGAGATCATCACGCGACTCGACCACAGGACAGCGCACGGGGTCCCAAAAGCGCCAAGAAACACACAAAGCCCCCCTATGAGGGGATAACTTCCCGTCACGGTGGTCAGTAGGAAGCCAAGCGGAGACAACAGAGCCCTAGACGTGGGCAAGGCAAAGATCAGCACGACGACCAGTCCAGTATTCAAAAGGAGTGATTTGGTTGGGTAGAGGACCGTGTGGAATCCAGTTCTATGCACAAATCAAATTGTACATAGCCTTAAAGATGAAGAGGGAAGACTGGCTAGAGGCAAAAAGGAGATATCAAGCACCATCAATCATGATGTGGTTTTAACGTTCAGATACACCAGTTTGTTGTAGTGTGTAAGGAGCAGACGTCTCCATGCGAACACCACAAGACTCAAGGAAACCAGAGGTAGGGTACCTCGCAATCGTAGCAAAAGACACACAAGGGACAAAGGCAAGCACGTTAAGCCTTGGGCAGCAAGGACTCAAGAATGTGAGTGACTTCACTTTTCTAACACAAGGCAAAGATCCAGCAGTAGTGAGAGAAATCATCAATCAAGAAGATGACATAACGACCAAGGCCACCCAGAAATTCATGAAGTAATAGATCCAAATGACATCAGCATGCACGAGATCAAGAGGATGGGGATGGATGTGGTGGCTTCTACCATGGAGAAAGGGGAAAGTTTCATTTTGCCACGAGCATAGTGAAGGCAGTTAGATGAGCATGGAGGTACAAACATGCTGGAGTCAAGGCCAACGACAGGTTGGAGATACAGGACATGCACAATGGTGGCTCTGTGAATATGGCAGAGGCAGCGATGCAAAAGATCACTTTAGTGAGGAGAGAGTGTAGGAGCCACGTGGACAAAGCCAGATGTAGCGCAAGACAAGGGCAGAGGTAAAGGGACATGAAATAGCCTATCATAGAAAATACCACAAGGGACCACATGGCCAGAGGAGCAAACGGACACAGTGCCAACGCCAGGACTGGACGAGAAGTCTATGTCCTAATCATCAAAGGTGGTGAAGGAGAGCAGGGTCATCTCGAGGTCGGGCACGTATAGAATGTCATGGAGGAACAGGTTTACCGAGGGCCAATAAAGCAAACAACGCCAACACCTTGGACAGGTAGGAGCTGGCCAAAACCAATGCGTACAAAGTGGACTGAGCTCATAGGGCCGAGGGAGACAAAGGGCGAGCGACAGGAAGTCATGTGGTGGGTGGCCCCTGAGTCGATGATCCAGAAGCCACTGGACATGCAAGTAGAGGACAAAACAAGACACACAGTAATAGTGCCCGTGGGCAGAACGGACGGGGGCAGACCGAGACGATGGGGAACGTGTTGAAGTGGCAATGCTCAATCAAAGGACAATCACCAGGGAAGGCTCCACGAGCACAACCCTACGACATGCCGCGAACTGCTCTCTCCGACTCACAAACGTGGGAAAATGACTGGCCACTCACACCCTCACCTCCCTAAGAATGATGCTGAGGAGTTTTGTAAGATAATGCTCTAGGACGTGCTCAACCTCCCGACAATTGGAACGACGATCAGAAGGATGGGTGTGAACTGAGGGGCATCGAGAGTGACTGGCACATGCCAATCCCTTGGGATAAATCTCCCAACCCCCGACCCCTTGGTATGTGGGTCAACCCTTGAGATGCCGCACGACCCTCTCCTAGTAGCAAGACTGCTGCTAGTGACCGAGGTTTCTGCCGTGCGATTTTCCTGTTGGCGTTTGCACCAAGGTGCACTTTGGACGACTTGTAGGATCACATGGATGTGTGTGAGGCAATGCTTAAAACAAAAGTAAAGTTGGGCAAGGAATGAATCATTATAATCAATAGATGAATACAATGAAAATGTACAGAGTTTTGGGTCAGATTGGCATGCCTAAAACAACCCTCGGCTGCCTTATGTACTAGCTCCTATGAGCTAGCCGAAAGTCCTTTGGTGCTCTGAAGTCCTCTACCAAGGTGCACTCATAGAAATAATGCATGCATTGTATATTATGCACTGAGAGCTTTCCAACGCACCAACAAATGCCTCAATCCGTGGAGAAACGGCTGAGTTATGGCCGTTTCTGTGCTCCACGCGTGACTGCCATTGGCAGCACTGCCAGCGAGGGTCACGGCTACCCGAAGCGCCCTTTCCTACAAATGTCCCTCTACCTGCCATTCCAAAGCTCCCATGGCCACCAATGAACCTTGCCTCATTGGCTAAGCATTCATCGAGGAGCACTTTGGCTGTAGTGGGCGAGAAAGTCACTCCGCTTCGTTGGGGTCGAACTGGTGCTTGTGTCCATTTTCCAGACACGTACCACCTAACTTTGCCCTACCGTATCTTCCTCATCCTTGCACCAAGCATTCGGTTCTTTGGCCAAACCTGCACAGTATTTTACGCAGCATATAATTATGGCCTCAAACAAGGTGTTTGATGCCAACAGGATGATGGAAATGCCGCCTCGACATGCGGTTCCCATAACATTACCCCCCTCCGAGGCACGTCGTCCCTGTGCGCTCTTCGCATACTCGGAGCACATCATTTGCACACCACTCTGGCCTTGGGGATCCAGCAGTTGTGCATTCACAAGGAGATGCCACCTTTTGCCATTCCAATGATGTGCAGAAAGAGCCTTAGGTGCGTCCAACCCGCCACCAACATCGGTGGAGGAGCCCGTTCCCGCACTTGTAGTTGTTGTGATCTTGCAGCACCCTCATCCACTTGTAGTTGTCATGAACCTCTTTGCCTTCCAATTCTTGTCTGCCAGCGGCAGCAGCCACCATTGCAGCATGAGGAGCCGTATAACCCTCTCCTAGCAGGCAAAACACTACTAGTGATTGAGATTTCCGCCACGTAAGGCCTCATCCTCAACGGGCTGATCTGGCAAAGTGAGATCACATCCCCTTCACGACCCGAGATTGCACTACCAATACGGTTCGAGACTCCATGCATGCAACCAGTCTGAGCCGATGAAGAAGTCGTATTCATCCACTGGAAATGTATGAAGAAAGACATCGCACGCAATACCGCCCACATGGATAGGTTTCTTGTCAACAGTTCTGCTGCACGTCATGAAATATGGACATCCACTGCACCGTCGATGCCCCCTCCAAGGTGCAATGCCAGCCTCCTCCTTGCAGTCAAGTTGTCGTAGAAGCTGTAACCCGTGCCGCCAACCAGCAGGCTGCGCACCGTCCTCTGACCCTTAGAATCCCAAAACCGAGATCCCAAGAACCAGCTATAGGGCAACCCTAAGAACTGTCAGGCCCTCCTTCAACTCACAACAACAAACAAACAACACCATAGTAGGCAAAACGATGTTCTGGACTGGTGCTGAATTTGTAGGTGCAGAATGTACAGCTCCTCATTGCTGCTGTCCAATGTCGTGCTTTGCCTTGCGCTTGGAGGAGTCCTTCCTACGGTAACCCTCCTCGTTGCAGCACCAAAACTTGGCCCTCGGTCCACCGTGCTCGTCCAAACCCCGCTTCTTCCCTTGGATTGCATCCACTTCAATGACTACAGCCTGATCTGGCTGCTCCACCCAGGATTGTGTCACAAATCTGCTCTGGCTTGCATCGTAGTCAACTGCATTCAATAATTCTACTGTCAAAATCAGTTTTACGAAGGTCTACAACCCAAACACCACGAGTTCTCGTTCGACGTGCGGCTTCAGGCCGTCATGGCAGCGGTCATACGCCTCTGCTTCCAAGAGCTCATTGATCTATGCCGTCAAAGCCATGAAGCACATAATATAGTTCTGGACCAATCCGCCTTGCTTGACGTGTTTGATCTTGTCGCGTGCGACCCGGGTGTTGTTGAGGAGGTCGAAACGCGCTTGGAACACAGTCTCCAACTGCTCCCACGTCTCTGGCTTCTCTGTCAATGCCCATGTATCGAGCTGCACTTCTCGCCCTAGCGGTAGACTCAGCAGTGGCTGAAGCCGCTGACTGGCCCCCAGCCCATTGGACAACCCAGCGGCGTTCCGCTGACACAACTTTCACTACCACTATAACGCCATTTTCCAGAGTAGTATAGGTACGTACTATAGTCTTGTGGCATCTTCTCCCATGAGAACACCCAACTCCACACTCTCATGCACTGCCCTTGCCATTGTAGAACTCTAGCTCCTTCAGCTTGGGCCGCCAAAAGGTAGGTACGGATGCCAATGCGACACCCCCATCACACTGCTCCCTTGGTTGACGTGCCTTGCCTCAACCTGTGTGCGCAGTTGCTCGTTCTCTTGGCGCGACTGTGAGAGCACGTCGGGTATCCTCCATGAGAAAGGCCTGGTCAAATGCTGCTGCCGCAATGGTTCGGCTGTGACAAAGAAAATTTATGGCCAACACAGTTATTGCAGTGATGCTGGCTTCCTTGGGTCCTCGTAAAGCTAAGCAAACGTCCACATGCTCTGATACTAAATGTGAACCGAGGGACGCCCGGCGTGACGTTCACATGCCGAGCCCTTGGGATAAACCTCCCAGCCCTCAACCCCTTGGTGTGTGGCCCGACCCTTGACATGTCACACAACCCTCTCCTAGCAGGAAGACCACTACTAGTGGCCGAGATTCTTGTTGTGCGACTCTCCCAGTGGCGTTTGCACCAAGGTGTGCTTCAAAAGACTTGTAGGATCAAATAGACGTGTGCAATGCATAGAAAACAATGAGAGTTGGATAAGGAATGGATCCTTAGACTTGATAGATCAGTACAAGGCAAATGTACAGAGCTTTGGGTCCGATTGGCATGCCTCAAACAACCCCTAGGCTTCCTTATGTACAGCACCTATGAGCTAGCCAAAAGCCACTCGGTGCTCTTAAGTCCTCTACCAAGGCGGACTCATGCAAATAACACGAGAATCATGTTGAACACGTTGCGAGCTTTCCAACGAACCAAAGAATACCTCAATCTTTGGAGAGATGGCTGAGTTATGGCCGTTTGAGTGCTCCATGCGTGATTGTCACTGTCAACACCGCCAGCGGGGGTCACGGCCACCCGAAGCACTTATGCTTACGAATGTGCCTCTAGCTGCCATCCTGAAGCACCCATGGCCACCACTGAAATTTCCCTCATTGGCTAAACGTTCATCTAGGGGCGCTTTGGTTGCAGTAGGAAATAAAGTCGCTCCACCTCGTTGGGTCGAACTGGTGCTCGTGTCCATATTCCGGATGCGCCCATCCAAATTTCCCCTACAGAATCTTCTCCTTCCTTGTGCCAAACCTGTATGGCTGTTCACATAAAATACAACCATGGCCTCAAACAAGGTGTTTGATGCCATTAGGGTGATGAAAACTTTGCCTTGACCGGCGGTTCCTATAACATCTGGTGTCAACGAAGTGGCCATTGTCACGAGGCCAAACATGCGCAATGTAGTGCAGAGATGGGGTTCCATAGTAAGTAGATCAGAGGCTGGAGGCATCCAGACCCCCGAACCAGGCTGGAAAGGTGGCCTTTGGAGGGATGCCATGGTATTACTGAAGACATATGCAGAGGATGAGGATGAGGAAGATGGAGTTGGAAGCAACGTGGTGGAAGCCCTAGTAGTAGGAGATGAGTTGATGCCCATGCGAGAAAAGTGGCCACGCATGGCGGATGCAAGGAGAGCATCATCACAAGGGGCCGTGAACTTGGGTGCCGAGTGTCCAGGGGCACTACAGTTCCAGCATGTACCTGTGCCTCGGTCAAAAGGTACGTCAGATGCTTTTCCACCACGGTCGCGGCCCTTACTCTGGTCGCCCCCCTGTCCACATCCCTCATAGCGTCCAATGTCCTGAGTGGTATTGGCAGAGGCTCCGGTGGAGAGGGATGATTTAAAGAAGGAGGAAGCAAAACATGTAAAGGCAGAGGTGGATGTAGTGGTAACTGTGGCAAGCGCGGCACAATGAAGGTGCTTGTTTCACAAGTTGCTCCACTTGTCCGTGAGCCGAGAAGTAGGAATTCATAGAGCCTGGAGGTGAGTTGTCAAGGGCTGGCTCAGCAGCAAGAAATTCAAGTTCAGGCTGAAGAATGTGCTAATACAGATTGGAGAGTTTGAGAATGTGGCCAACAACAATGGACAGGCAGGCACAAAGGAATCCGGGAGCCGTTGTCCCCAAATTACGCAGAAGACGCAAGCTGTGTGCATAGTTTTTGTCAGTAGACTCGTCAACGCGCATGTGTAGAGTGTTAAACTGCATAATAAGAATGCTCTGGGCAACATGACCGGTCAATTTTTTTGGTGGCGGATAATGGCATACGCTCTTACAAGATCCACAGTGGTACCGCGTGCAGGATGAGGATTGTACGTACCGATGTCATCCCGGAGGCCCTCAGGTCAGGCGTTGATGAGGATCCTCACAACATGTGCGACCTCAGCTGGTTGAGGTACGAAAGAGGCTTGGCAAGAGAGTAACACTCCTAGGACATCTCCCCCTGTGCCCAGGCACTAAAGCACGTCTCCCAAGAGGATAAATTTAACCTTGGAGATGAATTGGGAAGGAGAACTCTCAAAGTATTTCTGCCATTGGGGAAGACGTGCGTCAGTAAGAGGAGTGGACGAAGGGTGTGGATGAGTCTGTTGTAGTATTATCGAGGACAGAGGAGTTGGCTGTGGACAACACCTCGCCATCCACGGGAATCATAGCTGCAAAAGCGAGGATTGAGCGAAGGCGCTCCATGACCAAGTTGGCCATAGTGGTGGCCAACTCCTTTTGGGCATCAAGCCCCCTGGAGTTCCTCCTCCATCCAACAATGTGTTACCTGGGCCTCTCTAAGTGCTGGCTGTAGTACCTCATTTGTCTCTTTCGGAGCTGGCATGATGCAGTGCGGAGAGGTGGGATGATGAGATTTTTGCACAAGTGCAATGGAGGATAGACAAGAACAAGTGAGAAGGGAACTGGCAGTGCTCACCAAGTTAGCAACATGGGAGCAAGGAGAAGAGCGGCGGTACCACCGTTGTGGATGCCAGAACAACGACCCATGTGGAGATGGCGACCACGAGGCACAGCAACCTAGGAATGGTGGCACCCGTCATTGTTATTGAGGCGGATGCAAGGAGGACACCAGTGGTGGCATGCTGCATGAGGGTGCGGGCCACACCTGTAGGAGTGAGGACGGCTCGAGCAGTGGAGGCGTAGATGGAGTTGACAACGCCGGATGTTGCATTTACTGTAGTGGTTGTGGTTGTAGCTATAGCAGAAGCACTACCATCACTTAGGCAGCAACGTTGGCGGAAGTTGCTATTACGAGGCTCAGGGAAGCGGCTGCCTCTACGTAGGCCTCTGTTGCTCTACCTAGAGCAAGTCTGCATCGGGGTACTATTGGCACAGGCAGTAGCAAAGAAGGTGGCGGTAGCACCCGCGATGGTGTCAAGAACGGCGCCCGCAAGACTGACATGGTCTCTGCGCACTAGGAGGTCTGGAACCCGGGTGGGAACCTTATGTGTCATTGAAGTCTCCGCGATGTCAGCAGCAGCGGGATCAGCAGGGGCCGAGTCAGGATTTGGGTTGGTCCCAGCAGGTTGCATACCTGGAGGTGGAAAAGGAGTGGAGGACAGGTCGTCGGCTGCGTAGCCTTGCCGATCAATTTCCCCCTCCCTTCTTCTCGGAGTTCAGCTTCCATGCGCCAGTTGTCAGTATCTAGCATACGCATCCATCTTGGTGTGTCGTGGTCGCGGATTCAGTTAGTCCTACATAGTCCAATCCTCTGCTTGTAGTGCTGCTAGCGGGGTGCAGCCTCCCTGGCGAGGTGAATCCAGTGTGGTGAATGTAGAGGTTGCGGGAGCAGTCGGGAGTAGGTAACCCAGGGTGTCGCTACCGGTAGGTAGTGCAGCATCGACAAGTGGACGCCAGCGCTCAGAAGAGCATTGCTGCTCTTCTGAGAACCGACAATTGTAACAGGACGCGAACCTTGCGTTTAGAGAGGCTGTGACGACAGCCGCCGGTAGATGGGACACAATGTCACTGCCAGTAGGCAGTGCGGCAATTGTGAGCAGAGGCCGGCGCTCAGACAAGCAATGTTGTGTGCGGTAGAGGCGAGAGCAGCTGTGACAGCTGCAACAATCAAGAATCTGGACCCCGCATTTAGGTCACAGAGAAGGACATCGGGTTCACATGCCACAGGACAAAAGCAAGACAGGAGTCCAAAGAGGAACGGTGGTAAAGGGACAACTGCAGTGCGTGTGGCTGCCGCATCACCGGGGTGCTCTTGCCAGATGGTGAGGGAGATAGGAGGCGAGGGTCAAGAACTCTCTGAGAGTAGCACGTGAAGAGTGGCGGCTGGCGTGGCGAGAGATGTCGCTGCGGTGGAAAGAGTCGTAAGGCGGTAGAGTTTGCCAGGCATATGGGAATCAATGGCACGGGCCACAGTGGCCCACTGACGGTCCAAGGACCATGGAGCATGAGGGAAGAGCATCACGGCTCTTATACTAGTAGTTACCCTCGAGTAGCTAGTGAGGAAAGTGTGGAGGAAGTGAGGGATTGGTAAGAGCTCCATGAGACATGCACGCCATGGATGTGGAAGTTTGTTTTAGAAAAAAACCAAGACGAGGATCAGGGTGAGGGAGCGAGAGTGTAAGAACCCGTAAGCGCACACCTGCATCGAGAAACTAGCCAGGCGAGCATGCACCACCGCCCGGGGTTTGAGCACACCCTCTCGGTATTAACAGAGGGCGGCTACTCACCGGTGTACAGCCACCGACCAGCAGTGTTTCCCCCTACGGATCAGCACCCAAGACATATTGCAGCTCCTCCAAAACCCACAAGCAAACATCATGAGGCAAAACAAGGCAGTCAGATTGTACGCGACCTATCCTCTTCCACATCCCAGCAAGATATTCAGAAGGAGAAAACTGAGATCCATTGGTTATTCCATGGAGCATCCATGGAGAGATTGGTGGCTGCATAGTAAGACAAGTGCCAGCAAACACATCGGTCTTGAATGTTGACTCCCTAGGCGCAGCCATGATACTTTAATCTCTTGTACATGAGTGTGTGTGAGCATGTGTGGTGACACAAGAGGACATGTCAGATGTGAGAGGCCAGGAACTGGACACAAATTCAACAGAGTCCTCCACTTGACGGCATGGGGCACTTCTTGGTGCATAGATCTTACTTCGGATTATCAATTGAACATCCAAGCAACTAATGCAATTTCTTGGGAATATGTTGGTTTCCATTTCAGAGCTTCCACGTCATTCCTTCTTGTGTTCCACTAATTCAAAGTAATCGTCGAGATTCATGCTCTAAGGGGAGGTGCAAATATTTCCTCCCTCACACATTCTGACATTAACTTCTACAATATCAAGCATTTTTTCACCATCTCTTCACGTTACAAGCACCATTTCTCACACATTGTGTGCAATGTACCTGCAACTATATACATGAACATGCTCAGAAGGTTTCTACAATACCCCACACTAATGTTACCATATGCATATCACAACTACATTTGCATCACCCTCGGCAGACAGTAGACAACATATGCATTGTAAAGCTTTGAAAGCTTCTGAGACTATGTGCACCTCTACTTATCAAACCTTTGCTATCCTTCCACATGTCTTGCATTCTGGTACTTCTCCTGACAACACCATGTTGTCACGTCGGAGACAACAAAGCTAAGAAGCCTCCATGAAATTTCTCTATCTCTTCCTTCGCTCTTTCCTCACCTATCCTCCCAGTCCTCCCCCGCTCCCCCCATCCTTTCCCCCTCCCTTCTTTCTCCTCCCCGCCCCCTCCCACTAGACCCCACTTCCATATCCCTTCCCCTCCCCCTCCCTCCCTCTCTATACCCCTCCCCTCATTCCTCCCCTTCTACCCTCCCTCACCTCCCTGCTGCCCCTCCCTCCCTCTCCCTCCCTCTCCCTCCCTCCCTCCAGCCCTCCCTCCTGTTGAAACCTTCTTAATCACCTCGGCGAGACCTACCGTTGGTGGGAGCCAAACACTGTAGGCCGTAGGAGGTTGCCTTAGTGAGTGTGGATTCGTCTCTTGTGCAAGAGGGTAGGAGTTCTACCCGTTGGTGTAGCTCTTTTAACAAGGGAGTGCTCAAGGGGTCCATTTCAAGTCCTAGACTTTGCATGCAATGTGGTGGTTACCCCTGGTGTGTAAGGGGTCCTTGGTCCTTGTGGGGGGCTTGGACCCCCAACCACCCTACTAAGGTGGTTAGGGGCCTCATTGTTTGTTACTTCTCATCATTCAACCAACTTTCTCCTCAATGCCTTAGTCAAATTTTCAGATTCGCTTGCTCCTAAGACCTTTCTCTCAAATTACCCTTCATGAGTTTAGGATCCAAGCATTGCGTACAAGTGCTCCTCCCTCCTCTCCTATCAAGCGGCTTTTGCCTTCTTCTTTTATCATCGTATCAGAGCCAGTTGTCCTAGACCTTGTGAGTTTCTTCTTCTTCACCTCCAGCTTCCGCCACCTCTTCTACCGTCATCATCTTGGATGGCTACCCACTTTCTTGTGGACTGGCCTTCCCCACATCGGCGGCTCATCTCTCCGTGCATACTTGACCTTGTGGGCTGCTCCTCTCCACAACCTCTTCCTCGGTCCTCTGTCCTCGGCTTCACACCCCTCCACCAATTCCGCCTCTTTGGCGTCGGCCCATTCCCCACTCGTCTTCTCTGGTATGGCGGTTCCTCGTCCCTCTGCGTTGCTGCTTGGCACCTCCACCTCCCTTCCTCCTCAGGTTTAACCCCCATTCCCCTTCTCCCTATTTTCCCTTCCTCCCCTCCTCCTTGGGCTTTGTCCTTCCTCTCCTCCTTTCCCCCCCCTCGCCCACAACACCCACTTTCTCTCTACCTTCCTGGTCATCTCCCCCCTCCTTTCCCTTGTCCTTGCCCTTGCCAAACCCTTTCCTGTTTAATCTGCCATCCCTCTTTGCTGCTACTGCTGATCAGCCCTGACGCTGTCTCTTCTCTTGACCGTTGCCTCCTCCTCTACCCCTGCTCCTGGAACTGGTTTTGGACCAACCCCGTCCCTGTCCCTTATCCTTATCCCTGTCGTCATCTCTCCCTTCCTCCTTCCAGTCCCTCATTCCTCTTCTCCTCCTCTACCCTCCACCCCGCGGGGAGACGTCCCCGTAGTCTGCCCCCAAGGAGACGTCCTTGGGAGCCCTCCTTCTTCCTTCCGCCTTTTCTTCTCTTCCCCTTTCCTCTCCATGCCCCTTCCTCTGGTTTCCCATCTCGCCCTCTCCTCCCCTCACCCCGCTCCCCTCCTCCCTCTCGTTTCCCGCTCTCCAGCTCGCCGCCTCTTGCACTCCTTCGCCTTTCCCACCTCTTCTCTCCCCATGTTGTTGCCTAATCTTCCACCCCCATCCACCTCGGTCCGTGAGTCCATCCTCATCGAGGATGATCCCAACCCCTCCCCTGCTGTGTTCCGTGGACGCTCTCGCCTCCTCCATCCTTCGCCTCCCCCCACAGTCGCTGCCTTTGCCCCTCCTCTGGGCACCAGTGTTACCACACCTGCTCCCCTTGGGCTGCCCCCATTGTCTGCCCATGNTCAAAGAACTCCAACGCCCCTCCATCGCCACCCCCCCTCTTTCTGCATCCCAGTCCGGTCCCCCCACCGCTCCCGTTGTTCAGGCCCTCACTCCCCCGGGCTCTCCCTCTTCATTTATCCCTGTCCTTCCACCCTCTTCCGTCCTCGCCTCCTCCCCTACCGCACCCTCTCTTCCCCTCCCGCCTGCCTCCAACAGCGATGTGGCTCCCCCTGTCCCCTCCGGTTCTTCCGCCCATCTTCCCCCCTCCACCCCCCCTTCCAGCCCCTGGCCCCACCCCTCCCTCCAAGCTTGGGGCATTTCCTTGCCCTCCCCATTTTCTCGTCTGCTGCTCCCGCTGCCGCCTATGTCCCCTTTGTCCCCACGCCTCCTACTTTCCCCGGCTCCGCGTCCTCGACCTCCGCCTTGCCCCCTCTCCCCGCGCCC
>SZWC01005901.1:89372-99528 GCA_023375785.1 Penium margaritaceum
ATGCCCTGGATGGCCACACAGCACTCACATCGATGCCCTGGATGCTGCGCACGCCGTACTGGAACCACAGTCCCCACACGAGCTCGCGGATGACAGTGTTGAGGCCGGGACACAGACCGCCGCACGTCACAATGGCGACGCGCACATCCTCCGGATCAAAGTATATCTGCGCGGCCCACACGGAGACAACGGAAGAAACAGCAGCAGCAGCAGCAGCAGCACCAGCACCAGCACCAGCAGCAGCGGTGGCGGCGGCAGAAGCAGCAGCAGCAACAACATCAACAGCAGCGGCAGCATGGGAGAAGGAACGGGAGGGGTGGGGGGGGAGGATGTAGTGACAGGGTTGGGGGAAGAGTGGAGGAACTCAGCAGCCAATGTCTTTTCATGGCAGAACGACAATGATGAACGCATTTCGTCTCCAAAAACGGGCAAACAAAGAATTCCATTGCTGCTCAATGTTTTAACCCATGTATGCCGCTTTCCCCTGCCCCTTCTAAAGGAACAACGGGAACAACTTTGTCTCTCACAGAGGTTTGTGAGAGCAAGAACAGTGGACACACGCCTTAGGAGGACGAAAACAGCTGATAGCGAGCGCAACATTGTGGCATGACCGTCTTTGCGCTTGGGAGGGCCAGCTGCTCCAGCCGCACTGCGGTACGTCTCAGCTTCCTCCCACACTCTGCTGCATGTTTCGACCCCTCCCACACTCTGCTGCATGTTTCGACCCCTCCCACACTATGCTGCATGTTTCGACCCCTCCCGGTACCCTGCTGCATGTTTCAACTCCTCCCAGGCACTCGATGGCAGGTTTCAGCTCCTTCCGCCACACTGCGGCCCGTTTCAGCTCTCTCCCGTGCAAGCCATGCCATGCAACAGTCGCCAAAAGGGCACTGACCTTCTCCCTGGGTCCAGACCGGCGGTAGCACGGAACGGGCTTGCTGTCGTTGTTGATCTTTGTGAGCGACTGCCATGCAAAATGTACACGCCACACACATGCCAGAGACACACATGACAAGAAAGTGTTGTCAGATGACCGTGACAGGACATGTGGTGTGGCATGCCATGGCATGCCATGCCATGCCCTGCCCGTCATGCCATGCCATGCCATGCCATACCATGCCCTCGCATTCTCCCTGGTGCCCGGTCTTGCAGAGGAATTGTATTGGCTTTTATTCAATGTGCACGCTGGACCGTGGCCAAGGCCATTGGAATGGTACACATGGCACAGAGCAGCGTCAGACGTCACATCGCCTGACCACATACTTGGACACGAAGCATGTCGCAGCTTGACAACATCAGCCAGCAGTACTCATGGGATACAGGACGACATGGCATGGCTGCAGGTCAGAAAGGAAACAAGGTGAGCATGACAGCAGGTCAGGACGGCAGCAGATGAGCACAGCAACAGGTCAGGACGGCAGCAGATGAGCACAGCAGCAGGTCAGGACGGCAGCAGATGAGCACAGCAACAGGTCAGGATGGCAGCTGGTGAGCACGGCAGGATGGCAGGAGGGCAGGAGGGCAGCAGGGCAATTGGAGCCTTGGAGTGCAACAGCAAGTACAGATTTTCATGGGGGGGGGGGAAGGGGGGGGGGGACACTCACGTATTGCATGACTACGTCGTCATCCTCCACAAAGGATTTCCTGCACAGTGCGGTGCAAGGAGCAATTTTCAGCGTGTGCTGCGGCAGCAACAGCAGCAGCAATGCCACCAGCAGCAGCAGAAAAGCGTAGGTAAAGCCTTTGCGGTGACAGCGCAACACCAGGAGGAGGAGTTGAGGCTTAGCAATCTCTTCAGATGCTTTGCAACGTGTCTTGGGATTCGCAGGAGCAGCGGCTGAGGGCAGTGCAGCGAGGGTCCATGACTACTCTATGTGGCCCCGTATCCTGTCCGCCGACCGAGCCGTCCTCATTCGAGAGACGAATGAGGACGACGCGGTGGACAGAAGACGAGTGCAACTTTCCTGAGAAGGGCAGCGCGCCTGCCATCGAGAAAAGGCGAGGGACTGTTGCTGGTTGCAGTGGTGAGAATGAGCACACACCAACAAACAACGTCCCACTTGCATGCAGCATGAAGGGGTCTCACTCACTCGACGTATCGGTACGCGGGGTTGTGCTTGAGCGGGTTGATGTACGTCTGCACGTGCACACCACACCGCAACAGCACGAGATTGCGGCAAAGCATGAGCACAAGCATGCATCAGTAGAAGCAACAGGAGAGGAATGGCGGAGCCACATGCACAGCTTCTGTCACATAGCAGAAATGACTTGACAGAGCAGAATTAAGCCCATGCACGCAACGACGACAGGGACAGGTTGTCTCTTGACTTCGTTGCGTGCACAGAGGGACAGGGGGAGGTGGCTGAACGGACTGGGCAAGGACTAGAACGTCAATGAGTACCGCACATGGGGATCCAGGCACGTGGCACCGGTCATCACAACGACGGCAACATTGCAGCCAGCCGGCGTTATCGAGACGTGTATATGGTGGGCATCACTGCACGAGTCTCTAAACTTCGCACACGCCATCTTCATGCAGGCAGCACAAGGAACAGCAGCGGCAGCAGCAGCAGCAGCACCAGGAACCGGTGCAGCAGCGGCGGCGATGGCAGCGGTGGCCGTGGCGGTGGGAGAGCAGCACCAGCGGCGGTAGCAGCTGCAGCGGCAGCTGCCGCCGCCGCCGCGGCAGCAGCAGCAGCAGCAGCAGCAACAGCAGGAGCACCAACAGCAGCAGTGCCAGCAGCAGCAACAGCAGCAGAACCAGCGCAAGCAGCAGCAGCAGCAGCAGCAGCAGCAGCAGCAGCAGGAGGAGGAGGAGGAGGAGGAGGAGGAGGAGGAGCGGGAGCACATGCACTTAAGCATGCATATGCACAAGCACATGTGCATGTGCATGCACATGCACGTGCACAGGCACAGGCACATGCACATGCACATGTGTATGCGCATGCACGTGCACGTGCATAGGCACGTGCACAAACACACGGAGTGATAGAGATGGGATAATCCAACAATTTGATGCTTCTGCCAGGCGTCTGAGACGCTTTCATTCTGAAGAAGGAAACGCACCGGAAGGTTTGGGATGGAGTCAGAAAGATGAGGAACATCGTCAATCTCGTACGCGGCGTACACGACGCCTTGGCTTGGCCTGCTGCTCCCACGTCCCCCAGTGCCACGTGTCGCTTTACGACGAGGCCGGGCGACCTCCTCCGTGATCCGCGCGCCGCGTGGTCCTCCGAACAGGAGGGAGGAGGAAGAGCTGGTGTCGGAAGATGAGGAGGAAGTGCACGACTTGGACGCAGCGGGGGAAGGGGCAGGCTCTTTGACTAGAATCTTGGGCATGGCCGCGTGAGGGGAGGAGAGGAGGGCGTGAGGGGAGGGAAAATGCAAGTTGTGATTTCTGAAGGGAAAGCGTGCGGCGGTGTAGCCGCCGCGTGGCCTTGTGGGTGCCATGTGCACGTGACGGGCACTGGGTCCCGGCACGTGCATCGAGTGCTCCATGGCGGAGATCTCTCGCACGTGCGGAGGGATGACGTGGAGGGCCTGCCGCGCGACGGATGCCGACAGCATTGTCGCGCGCAGCAGGGGGAGCAGCTTTGCCCTGGCCGTTTTTCCAAGGACCTCGAGGCCGCTCCTGCAATTTGCCTCGCAGATTGATGGAGGTGAAAGCGGCGTGAATCTGCACAGCCTAGCTCGGCGGGCGGTCTCGTTGCTGTGTTGAAGGCGAGAGCCAAGAGAAAGTAGTGAAGCCTCACGTACAGAGTAGCCTGACGTCACGGGTGGCAGAAGTGCCAGCGCAAGTTGTGGCCTTCGCTGGTTGTGGTCTTCCCAGATTCTCGGAGGGAAGGAGAGAAGTGGGAAGGGGGGATGAGGACGAAGACGAGCAGCCGTGGCGGCTCCGTCGCGCGAGGGGAGCGGGTATCCGAAGCTCAGGGGAGTGACGGTCAGAGGTGTTGGGTGCGGAGGTGTGAAGTGCGTAGTCGTGCTGCGCTGCTGCGTCGCTGCGTTGGCGGGCGGTGAGAGGCGAGCGCCTTCACAGAGGCGCGTGCCCGCCGACGTGGGCCTGTACGGCTGTGGAGTCGTTTGTGCTGCTGGTCGCACGCCCAGGGGTAAGGGAGGAGGGTAAAGCATCTTGCGCCTCCAGAGAGAATCTGACTTTCGGACGAAAGCATGCAACTGGGGGGGTTTGATCGCACTTGATTGAACAAATATGTTGGTCATTACGCAAACGTCTACGAGCTGCGGTATTCGCAAGGCAAAAGTAGATTCGAACTATGTTTGCGGTTAAAAAGTACCTCCATGCAACTTGCCGGCATGCCCGCGATACCCGCTTTGCTTTTCCAGCGGTCCCGTTCAAAGCGGACAAGACGGGGCTGTGTGGCAGGAGGATTCCGTCAGCCGCGCCATGAGCCGCTGGTTGCTGCCCTGTTGTGATGCCAGCGACAGCATGGTCCCAAGCCCTGTTATGTTTTATCTGCCACCCTCGCGGATGGGGGGCGCTTCTACCTCTCTGCCCTCATTGCGAGAAGGCTGGAGTAAGCTAGCCGACTGGAGCAGCACCGCAGTCTATCGTCGCAGGAACCAGGTGCAGACTATTGACCGCAGCTCATGTGGACCGCGCCTGATCCGCGTCAGCAGGAATGCAAGATTCGCACTTTCTGGATTCCACATCACTGTTGAAAACGTCGAATGGAGCTGAGCTGTGGCGAACTCACAAGTTGCCCCTATTCTCGCTGGACCACCTTCGTATTGCCCTCATTATGAAGAATATATCCGCGTCGCCCCATTTTGCATTTTCAGAAAATTGCCTCCAGAATGCCCAGCCGGAATGAAACATTATCGTTATCTTACCACAGTTTTTTATGGTGTATCGCAAATTTTCCCCTTTTAGAGGGGTAACCTAGCCATAATTTCAACACCAGGGGTGACCTGAGGATGAAATGAAAATGGGGGTGTCCTGATGATAAGGTAAAAACAGGGGCTATCCTGAAGGTGGTCCGGTTAGAAGGGGGGGGGGGGGGGGNGGAGTTTAACCAAATGTACTGCCCCGCCATTATTTTCCCCAAAGTCACATGACTGCTTTAGCTAACAATATGAGTAAAAAATTGTTACATAGGGCAGAAGGTGGATACGTCACGGGGATGAAATGTGGGGTAGGACACGATAGAATGAATTCAAGAAATTGGATCATTTCTCAAGTAGTAGTTGTTATACCGTACTGACTTTGACTTTCGCTTAAACTAATTCTACATGTTTGCCAATTGTTTTCGTAAAAAAACTCAATTGTGTATGGGAGGATGACCTAAACAAATATGGCAGAGTGCCAATTTTTCACCCTGGTAGGCTTCATATTTTAGTACGAGAAAACAATGTTTTTTTCTTCATCCAAGGTACACCTACGCAGCTAATCTTGAATGTGTACATCAAAAGAAATGTAACATTGCGACTGACAAAGAAATGCGACCTCAACATCATTGAATCACGCGTTGCACATGTGATGGGAGCCTCCTACGACAACTGCGATCTGACGGACGCCTGCGAAGTTCCTCTTCCGATGACTCGGTGTTCGAATTTCCAAGGTAGCACACAAGAAGACCGAGTACAAGGATATGAACGATTGTGCGAAAGTCTATTTTCCACTTTGTTTTCCAAGAGGGGATGGGAGACCAGACAAAAAAATTACAAATGACCCTTTTTGGGTGAATGCGTAATTGCTAGGAAGTTGCGTGACTAGGCCATGTGTGGTGAGGTGGGTGAATCCAACGAGTCACACCAAGCGAGAGACGCCATGGATGCGGTAACTTGCTTGAAAATTGCGCACTCAACCAAGACAAGTGAGTAGGAGAGGGGGGGGGGGCGAGCAAGACTAGTACCGGTGAGCACTCACCCACCACGAGTGTCAAAACTCGGGTGAGCAAGTGCCGCCACCTGGGGGTCGAGCCCGACCGCTCGGAANCAATTATATTCAGTTTTGAGTTTCCTGACACTCTGTTCGTGTCCCAACCCAGACCCTTGCAGTTTTGTTTTTAACTTGTGACTGTTGTCACACGCTGACCTGGCGCTGACGCCTAGTGTCGCGGCAAGTGGTTAGGAAGGTTCTAGGAAACATCTCCGGGTCTCCTACGACAACTGCGATCTGTCGGACGCCTGCGAAGTTCCTCTTCCGATGACTCGGTGTTCGAATTTCCAAGGTAGCACACAAGAAGACCGAGTACAAGGATATGAACGATTGTGCAAAAGTTTATTTTCCACTTTGTTTTCCAAGAGGGGATAGGAGACCAGACAAAAAAATTACAAATGACCCTTTTTGGGTGAATGCGTAATTGCTAGGAAGTTGCGTGACTAGGCCATGTGTGGTGAGGTGGGTGAATCCAACGAGTCACACCAAGCGAGAGACGCCATGGATGCGGTAACTTGCTTGAAAATTGCGCACTCAACCAAGACAAGTGAGTAGGAGAGGGGGGGGGGGCGAGCAAGACTAGTACCGGTGAGCACTCACCCACCACGAGTGTCAAAACTCGGGTGAGCAAGTGCCGCCACCTGGGGGTCGAGCCCGACCGCTCGGAATAAACCAAGGGCGGCTACTCACCGACGCACGGTCAAGACCGGCACGGTGGCCCCTTAGGGATCAGCACCCGGGAAATATGCCGCTCCCCCATCACCTGCAAGGCAAGGCAACATGATGCAGGGCACGGCAGTGAGAATGTACGGGCCCTAGCATCTACCGCATCATAGAGAGTCATAGGAATTCATGGAGAGTCATGCAATGCTCACGTTTGTGCCCGAGGGCATTCCTGGGGCCAGCAGCTTGAGGGCGTCAACGGCTCCAACCAGGATGGGCACATCGGACGCTTCCCCAGGTGGGACCATTGTCACTTAATCTGTACAAAGTGTGTGCAGAGTGTGAGAGGCGAGAGGACATAGAGTTGTGAGTGGCCAACGAACTTCAACAGAATGTTGGTACCATTAAATTCCTCTCTAAAATTTGAGCAAAAGTTTATGTCAGTACGGTATTTCACAAGTGTTCCAAATATCAAGCCCATACACACAATAGACNGATGGGCACATCGGACGCTTCCCCAGGTGGGACCATTGTCACTTAATCTGTACAAAGTGTGTGCAGAGTGTGAGAGGCGAGAGGACATAGAGTTGTGAGTGGCCAACGAACTTCAACAGAATGTTGGTACCATTAAATTCCTCTCTAAAATTTGAGCAAAAGTTTATGTCAGTACGGTATTTCACAAGTGTTCCAAATATCAAGCCCATACACACAATAGACGGTAACAGAATGAGGCATACCCGAGCGCTCGGGTTGGGCACTGCATGTGACTTTGTGATACAAAAGTTAGCTTCAAAGAACTCCGTCTAGAAGTCAAGAGGGTTTCAAGAAAATGGAGGAGTTTTATGTAGCATACGGACCATTCTTACGATTAAAATTGGTCATTAAATAGTTATCGGGTGCTTTGGGTACTCGAGGCTCAAGCTTTGAGGAGAGAAAGCCCAAAAAAGTATGATAGGCTGTAGTATGGTTCAACTCTAGCCAAGAAAATATCCATGGCCAGATTCTAGGTGAAAGGAGTGCCGCAATGGAAAATCCATCGCGCCACTCCTCTCCCACTCTTAGCTTGACGCTATGGTCCTCTTCCAGCGTGGCAATGCCACGTGGAACGATTAGGGTTAGGATTGGGGCAAAATAGCCAGGATATCCAGCGTGGATGCAGGACGGACCCTCCCATATCCACGAGCAGAAATGTATGTCTGCCGCATCCAGAAAAATAATGAACGAGGTATCCGTCCTCGCTCGCCATTCTCGATCAGCGATATGCGTCGCTGATCGAGAATGGCGAGGAGGGTCATGTGACAGTCGCTCGATCGCGACCCTCGCTCGATCGCGATTGAGCGAAAACGCCCATCTCAGATTTTTGCTTTTTTTACGGCACACAAAACACCTTACCTTTGCACGACAAACAATTTCAAACCCAACCCCGAATTACATTGGGGATTGAGGTTTTTTATTTTTTGCATGGGCCGCGGGACCCAGCACATTCCCTTTCAATGCATGGGGTGTCTCGTAACCCCCACGCAAACCCCACGTAAACCCCTCCCTCGAACAATCACAATCACCTCAAACGTGGGGTTTGTGATTGTTGAAGGGGCCTGATGACGTCATCACTCCAAGGCTGCATTTCATGCAGCGACTATATGCTTTTCGCGCGCTTTTGTTTTGGATACATTGTTGTTTTTCTTCGACCTGTGGATGTATCAGTGTGAAAGCTAAAATCCGCTAGATATGGCGTTGTCAAAGAGCGCTCTGTGAATATGGCGGATCTATCAAGAACTCGATGGGTATATGGTCACACCCCCATTAGGATTACTGTTTTATGTCCATGACCTATGACGACCACGTCCGTTTGTGGCCCGGATCGTCTCAGCCAAAATGGCTGAGATGACCATTCGTACCTCCTCCTTGGGCGACTATTCTAAGGGCCTACATTTTGGTTCTGCGGTTAGTCGCACAACAACACACGAGCTGGTAAATTGGTACTAGAGCTCCAGGGCTCGAATCCCACGTTGGGATTACCGGAGCACACGACAACATCGGTTAAGTTAGAACGTTGCAACATTTCACTAACCTACTAACCATAGTTCGCTCTACATCCACGCTAGATAGAGGGTTCTCACGTCAGCAAACCCAACTCATCAGGAGGAGCCTCCTAATGTCACAAGGTACCTCAAAGTCGTTGGGCTCCCCATGTTCTTGGGACAACAAAGTGCGTGAATTTTTCCCCCAGTAAAAATTTCTTGTTGCAATTCTCACAACATAAGCGCTTGCTCGATCTAAAGGCTTCATTGCACACTGTCTGATACGTCACGTCCACCTCTGTGTATATAGATGGATAAACTAACAATGATTGGCGCCAAGATTCCAACGAGCATAGCCGCTCAAGCTATACCTTCCTTCTCGGCGACACTACATCTCACAAAAGAGTTGAAAACAAGGTTGCGTAGCATGTAGCTCGACTAAGGCTGAGTACAACACCTTGGGTGTGGGGATTTGTGAGAGCATCTGGTTGTGCTCTCTCATGCAGAGCTTCACCAGCCCACACACTGAAAGGAACAACACCCTCCAATCTGACATTAAGAACATGTGCCACATTGCCGAGAATACTGGCATGTGTGTCACACACACGAAGCACATCAATATTGAACATATTTTTCTGCAAGAGCACATTAAAAGTGGTGACGTTTGTGTTGTTGGTATTGACACAAGGCTGTAGAGGGCACACTATCTCACGAAAGCACTTGTAGCAGTAAATTCAAGTTTTCCATGTGCAAAAATGGGCTCCTATCACAAGATTGTGTCCCAGATGATACATGCACCACCCTCGTTGCTCCCCTTCTCTGTCCCCTTGTTCTTTGTATGGGTTTCTCTCATACTCTCCCTCGTCGTCGTCATCCTTTGAGCCTTGCTCGCTTGTGGTGGCTAGCACCTATGAGTCAGGGGAAATTGGTGTTGTGTTAGTGGCAGTGACCTCTGGACTTGTCATTGAGGATTGTCTATGCTTATGTTTGTGTTCAATCACTGGCCCTTCACATATGGAATCCCCTTTTGTGTTGTCCCACATGCGCACGCACGCACACACACATACACACACACACACACACACACACACACACACACACACACACACACACACACACACACAGTACATTTTCACAAATCCTGGCCTGGACAACCGATGTGACAATTTTTCACACCACCAGGCTTGCGACAAGATAAGATTCTCTACCACGTCCTTTCTTGATAAGTGGTTGTACAAGAGTGAAGACTGGGGGCGTATGCCACATATGTTTCAAGGTTTCCCAAAACCCACTCAAGTGTTTGCTTTTATTCATTTATCCACAAAATTGTGGCCTTCTTTCATTAGGTTTTACCACTTGTTCTACGACTGGGTTGGCAAAACAAAGGGTTACATTCTTTGTACTTCCTAATAGTGCTCATCCACGGGTGAATATTGGGGGCATATGCCACATCTTTTTCAAGATTTCCCTACATTCAGTCAAGTGAGTCGCATTACGTCATGAATCTTCAAAGTCGTGGCATCTTGTTACTAACTGTTCAAACCTGGGGCACAATTCATTTAAACTACTAACACAT
>SZWC01005901.1:107850-118089 GCA_023375785.1 Penium margaritaceum
TATACATATACATATACATATACATGTACAAATACATATACATATACATATACATATACATGTACAAATACATATACATATACATATACATATACATGTACAAATACATATACATATACATATACATATACATGTACATATACATATACATATACATGTATACAGAAATATACATGTGTATATGTACATTCCTACATTCTTTTTTCTTTTTTTTTTCCCGATCGCACCTGCACCATGGAGTAGAGGCGGTACGCGCTGCTCGTGAGTTGAAAGTTGGCCACGGGCGTTCCCGCCACCAACCGCGCCGAAGGACTCCTCGCGGCCAGCGGCACGCTCTGCATCGACCAGTCGTCGCCAGCCGCCATGGCGGCCACGCTGTCCTCGATGCGGCGGATGTTTGCCTCCAGCGCCTGCTCCACGCTGGGGCGCACGAGGCGCAGGAGCATGGGCGCCAGCGCCAGCCCCACTCTGTCCTCCAGGGACGAGCAGTGGCCTACTGCGACCTGCACGCACTCTGCGGCCAGCCGGAGGCCTCCGGCTGCCGCGGCGGCGGAAAGGACGTAGCGCTGCAGCAGGGTGGCGCAGTACTCCGTCTCGCCGTGGGCCCAGAGGACGAGCTCCGACTTGAAGGAGGTCGGGAGGGAGGAGGATGTAGAAGAGGGGGAGGCGTGGGAGGGGCCGTCGCCGAAGAGCTTGGCGGAGTCTTCGAGGGCGTGGAGGATCGTTGAGAAGACGAGGCGCGATATCTGCGCGGTGTAGGTGCCGCTGTAGGACACGCCGACGGGGCGTAGCACGGAGAGGGCGGCCCGCAGACGCGAGCGGTGCGACTGCAGGAGGAGGGTGTGTGCTCGTTTCGCTGGACATCGATGCACAAAAGAAGAAGGGGGCACAGGACACCGTGTCGGACAGGGGAAGGAAGTTGGGGACCGGACTACGGCCAAGACCTTGAGGAGGGGTGAGCCTTGCCTTCATTTTCCAGCCCGATGGCCCTTTTTTGGTGAGGAAACCTTGCAGCCTGGCTCTTGCTTTGGATGTGGTCCAAGGGATGGTGTAGAGTCTAGATCGTGTTTGCAGGGGGATGTGGGTGCTGCTGATTTCCTACCTTCACTGGCGATGCCAAGGACTTTGGCATCCTCCTCATTGGACTATGTCTTCCGCTCAGTTGTGCCGAGCATGGTGACATCTGGAGCCTTTGTGAATTCACGAGATTTCATCAGAAAAGAAAGTGTGCCGGGCGTGGGGTGTGGGGGAGAAAGAGTCGCAGGGACAGCGAGCAGGAGTTGCTGCAGAAGCGTCGGAAACAAAAAAAGGAGAAACTTTTCCAAACAGCAGATTCTACATCCAGACAGGATCGCCCACACTCCCAGAGTGTGACCACCACTCTAGCAGCCTTATTTTGCTCAGAAACTCAGCACAGTCCATGATGTCAGCCAGCAGCGCAGACCAAGCATACAAAAACCAAGTACCAATACAAACAGTAGCAGCCAGAGCAGTGGCAACAAGGCAGAAGCAGCAGGAGCAGCAGGGGGGGCGGCGGCGGCGACAGCGGCGGCTGCACCACCACCGCCGCCGCTGCTGCTGCCGACGCCGCCACCCCCGGAGACGACGCTGACGATGACAAAAGCAACAACAACAATGACAGCAACTGCAAAAGAAGTAGCAACAACGCCAATAGCAACGCCATAAGTCAGAGACAGAGAAAGAACCCAGCATCCAAACAAGGACACACTCACGATCCCCAAGTTTGGCGAGGTTTGCGACGGCCTCCATAAGCTCCGACCTAAGTACAGACGGCTGCTCCGTGATGCTGGCCAGCAGCGCCGTCAGCTCCGACCTCCTCTCCTGCAACAACCGCTCAAACTGCTCCACCTTCGCCGGAGGCACAGGCCGCCCCGACACGCCCTCGGCCTTGCCTGCCTTGATCCTCTGCAGTTCCGCCTCCCCTTCCCCCAACAGCCGCAGAGCCTCCCCTATCTGCCTCTCCCCTAAGCAAACCGCGAGCTTCTCCGGGATCGCCATGAGGGAGGCCACCTCCGGAGGGTCCTGGGTGGCGGGGGCGCCGTCGTCGTCGTCGTCGCCGATGGGAGACGGGAAGGAGAGGTGCTGTTGCTTCTGCTGTTGCTGCAGCTGGTGCTGGTGCTGGATGTGGCGCGTGATGCCGGGCTTGTCGGAGAGGTTCTTGATGAGCGTGGCCTGGGCGGAGAGAAGGATGTGGATGGACCTCAGCTCCCCCTCCAGGTCGGCAATCTCCCGCGCCGCCCTGCACCACCGACGGCGGTCGTGGAGTCAGCGAGGAGGAGACGCATTATCGCTGGCACGTGTGGAAGAACACTCAAGGCTGGGAAGGCACAGATGTTTTACGAAACGTCCAAGAATGGAAGGGCAAAACGTTAATTTGACATTCTGTAAGGCGTCTAAGCAGTGTTGTCCTTGATGAGCGTGGCCTGAGCAGGGAGCAGGATGTGGATGGGCACACACACATGTGCCTATGACCATTACCACACACACACACATGTGCCTATGACCATTGCCACACACACATGTGCCTATGACCATTTCCACACACACACGTGCCTATGACCTGCGTTGAAGTTGTTAAGACATCATACCCTCGACATCATACCTAGATCTCACGAGTAGTGAACACGTGCGATGATGACGACACCAGTCTGCCGTACTTCTCATTATGTCAGAGTTCTGATGAACGCCATGTGGCCGAAACGGGTGTGGCGAGAGTTAATCACTCACCCGATGAATGACTTGTAGTTGGCGTACATGGTCTTCTTCATCTCCTCTGCCGACATGCGCTTGCAGTCCGCCAACTCCGAGCACAACTTGCGGATGCTCTGCAGTGGTGATGGGAAAAGATTGTGATGTTGAAGGCGGCAGTTGTGTCGCAAGGGCTCAGCAGCAGCAGCACTGATTGGGAGCACTAGACCAGTCCAAAGCAGCAGCAGCAGCAGCAGCAGCAGCAGTGCGACGGTGCCACATTGGTCAGGACACTGATGTCCGCATGCCATGTGGAAGACGCAGCTGCAGGAGCAGAAGAGGCTCCACCATCCAAGCAGCACCACAACATGGATGAGCTCAATCCTTGAAAAAAACATGACCAACTTTGACAAGTCAGCTCTGAATCAATGACAGTTGCCATGCAATCAGAGCAGGTTGTGCAATGCAAGCAAGCCGAAAGTGCAAACCTGCCAGTTAGGACCTGCCGGCTCTACAACGACACACATTTGTAGACACACACGACCATGCCACACAAACTTGACAACACAGCCACCTGTGGAAATGGCAAGTGCAATCCCACTGCTGAAAGACTGAAGGAGAAGAAGGCCGGTACTCTAGACAACACACAATGTCTGTTGTGTGCACTCTCGCACACAAAGGGGCACAATTCGAGCCAAACTGACCGTTACCAACACCACCACGAACCTTCTCCGGCATCTCCTGGCACTTGGTCTGGATGTACCTCTCCGCGTCGAACCCGTCCTTCTGCAGACGACCCACGTCGTCGCCGAGGGTCGAACCCGGGCCCTGTCCGTACAGGGCCGAGCCCTTGGCGGCCGCCGTTTGCGCCACCACCGAGCCATCATGCGGGAGGATGAGGCGGCTGCCGCCGCCGCCGCCAGAGGTCCCGGAAAAGTGCTTGCTCTCGCCCACTGCCATCCGTCGGCGGGATGGGGCGAGGTTCTTCGAGTTGGCGAAGCTTCGCCGTGCGTCCTGCATTGTGGCTGACGACGTGGAGGAGCGATTGGAGGCGGGAGAGTCTCGAATGGGGGGGCGTGTCCTTGGCACGGCTGCGGACCTGGAAGAGTCAAGACTGGGAAGTTGGTGGCAAGGCCGTCTACGTTGCCATGGCCACCGATGATAACGTTGGTCAGACTTGCGCAGGCTGTGAGCAAGGAGCCGTAGGTTGCAGAAGGACCCGCCGTGGAGATCGGCCGGCGAGTCGCAGAGACCCGGGACAGTTCAGAAATTGACAAAAATGATGCGTAGCTCGTTGTGATCACGCGGGAGCGCAATGTCCTCGTCCTCGCGAAAAAGAATGTCCAAGTCGCGTATCGGCAGTGGCGATTGAAAAGCTGTTCCGATGCCACAAATAAACTCCATTATAATTGAGAAGGCATGTGCTCACCTGGTCTGTGAAAAAGTAGTTTGAAAGTACAGGGCTGAACGCACAAGATGTTGCTTGGAAAAAAAGTTAAAACATTTATTTTCATATGGCATGATCTATGTAAACGTACATGGAATACTCCTCATATAGGCCAAGGCGTCCACAACAATATGTAACTTATGTCGAAGTCAACTGTCTAAGGGGTCTCCGTCTTGTTCAGAGATGATCCTCACCTCCTACTCTAACAAGTTATCAAGGAGCACATGCACAAGCCCATTGATATGCATCACTCATATTTTACAAAGAAAACCTAACCAACACAATGTGTGAGACCATAGATCATGCCAACAATTCATACAGATACATTGTTTTCGTTTTCCAATTTAATTCTTTCAAGAGTTACAACTCAAAAAATTCATCCATCATTGAATGAATTTTCATGGTTGATAATTTTAATTTTTAAAATAAAATGAGCAGGTTTAAGATTTCCACACTCCATCACTTACATGTCATCAGTGCAATTCATCAGATAAGGAAAATCTCCCATCATGGAAGTGGGTTTCTTCAATGTTTCTTTAGTCTTAAGACTAGCATTATCAATTCATAATTCATTGAAAGACGTTGAATGAGAATGAGAACACAAAGATCAAGCCCGCTTAATCATTTGAAAACCCAAAAACCATTCTCATTAAAACGAAATAGACCATTTGACAACCCAAAAACATTTACCTACTAACCACATGGAACATTCTTTTTTTTATGCCACATATCAGACCTCACGGTAACAAGGCTCTACAAGCTTCATTTTGACAAATGCGAGCTCCTAAAAACCGCTTCAAACCAAAAATACCATTTAACAAAAATCATACGCATCGCCATGCAAGATTTCGTCATGATTCCAGATTCTTTCCTTATCATGCATTGATTATTATTGGTGATATTTGATATTTATATTTATAAGTTTTTGAAAATATGAATTTCTCTAAGTGTTTTAGATGGATAGCTTTTTAATTTGATCCAAAGGTGTTGATTTTATCCAAAAAGTGGGGAAAAATTCGTTTTCTTATAAGAAGCATGGATGAGTTATCTTTCATTTAAAATGAATCCCATGAAAATCTATTTTTCACATGTTTTGGATTTTTTTCATTTCTTTCACATTCATTACAATCTGCCAGGTTTTTTCATTTAGAGAGAAGAATGATTTTTATAATTAAAAATGATTTTTTTCATTGAGTTGTCATTCAATGAGTGATATGTTTTAGAATTTTCCATCAATAATAATTAGAAATCTTTATTTTAATGATTTCATTAATTTTATGATTTTTTTTAATTTATTTCTCCAAAAATTATCATTTTCATTATAATATAATTAAATTAAAAATGATATTTGTAAAGAAATGATGTCAATTGTTTAGGGTTCCTCTCACTACCTAGTGGTTGCCTCATATCTAAGATGGTTGGGGATTTTCATGGTCATTGGAAAATTTTCAAACATAATCATGATTGAAAATCAATTTATGAACGGAGGTTTTAGGAAATGTTGGTATTTTTAATGCCATGAAAATTTTATTACTGATTTAACATAATAAAGGGGTGAAAATGATATTTATGGATCCATGTGCACACTAAGAAAGTAAAATAAAAACACTTTTTATGTGAATTTATTATTTAATATTCTATTTATGTTTAATGATGAATGATGAATTTAACTTGGGTTAGTTTACAGATTTCATTGAGCTCAAAACGTGTACATGAATTTAGATTAATATGATGTTGAGGATTTATCTTACAATGTATTGGTTCCTTTTGTTATGTCTATTTGATACTAATGTGTGAAGGAGTCCTTTGTTAATTGTGGTAGAGCTTTAGTTTCTTCGTGTAGGATGTATTTAAAGAATATTCTCTAATAGAAAATCTATAGAAACTAAACATGTGAATTATCATGATAGAAATATGTTTTTACGTTTTGAGTATGAAATATGTGAATTGAATGAAAATTCAGTGGAAAGAAGTTTTTGTTTGCATGATACATGCTTCTTATCATGATGTAAATGCTAAAATAGAGGATTTTCTTCATACACATTAACTAAACAACTTCTTGTGCTCTGCCGAAGAGACACTATTACGAATAGATATTTTGTATTTTCCAATTTTGTAACCCAGTCTAGTGCGTCACCAAATGAAGCTTCCTCCTTATGGAAGCTATGTCGAATGTCTCATGAAACCACCATGGGATTTTTTTCTCATGAACATGATCATGAAGTTGAATCATGATCTTCCAAGAACCTTAAATTCAATAGCTCTTTTGGTTCATAAATCGTATGAAAATTAGTTTATGCGTTTGGAGATGCTAATTCATCCCCCTGTCACGGTTTCTTAATGACGAACTTGTCATGTGTGAAGCCACGTAGTCAATTTCATCATGGAACAATGAGTAGTATAAATTCCGAAATCTTTTTGGATTCACGAAGAATCATGTATATGAAACTGATAAGGTTAAAGGCTTGATTTCATGAAGTAAATGACATGCATTGGATTGAATAGTTGTGTCACCGATATGCCCTAGTCCATTTCCTCATGATCCCTACTCATGAAATTGTTTTTTATTTATTCCATATGATGGCCATGTGGGTTGTGGTTCTAAGCTAAGGCTTTTGCTTCTCTTGATTTGTAGGGCTAGCTTAATGGGTCTTTCTGTTGCACACGCCCGTAAACCCTTAGTTGTCCTCTTTCTGGGTGACATGTACAAACACCCTTCAATAGATACGTCCTACATGACAGTTTTGTGGTTTCTGTTGTGAGGCGAACGTAGTCGAAGACGGCAGCTCTTTTCTGCCACCTACGGCTCAACCAGCAGTGCCGTACGTACGCAGTCTGCTCGACCTTCCTCCCAGACGCACGCATGCACATGGTGCAAATCCTCTTCTGGTCCCCGCCTGCCTAATTTCCTCGTGGAGGCACAGCCGGCACCTCACTCGCACGGGCCTCATGGCAGCCGCTGGCCGAGGCAACGGCAACAGAAACAAGGGTTTGAACCGTGACCCTTCGTTCGTCCTGCGGGGGCACATGAGCCAAGTGACTGCCGTCGCCTCGCACCCCCACCACCCCCACCTGCTGGCCAGCGGGTGTGTGCCTCTGCCTCCTTGCTTCTGCNGCCTGTAAACCCTTCGTTGTCATCTTTCTGGGTGACATGTACGAACACCCTTCAATAGATACGTCCTACATGACAGTTTTGTGGTTTCTGTTGTGAGGCGAACGTAGTCGAAGACGGCAGCTCATTTCTGCCACCTACGGCTCAACCAGCAGTGCCGTACGTACGGCAGTCTGCTCGACCTTCCTCCCAGACGCACGCATGCACATGGTGCAAATCCTCTTCTGGTCCCCGCCTGCCTAATTTCCTCGTGGAGGCACAGCCGGCACCTCACTCGCACGGGCCTCATGGCAGCCGCTGGCCGAGGCAACGGCAACAGAAACAAGGGTTTGAACCGTGACCCTTCGTTCGTCCTGCGGGGGCACATGAGCCAAGTGACTGCCGTCGCCTCGCACCCCCACCACCCCCACCTGCTGGCCAGCGGGTGTGTGCCTCTGCCTCCTTGCTTCTGCTGCTTTGCTTGCTCGCACTGTCGCGATTGCTGTCTGCCCGCTTGATCAGCGTGCTTGGTGCTCCCCTATTCCTGGCGATTTTGGACGAATGGGATGCACAACTGGGTGGTGGAGCGGGTTTACCACCCAAGCCAAGCAGGCACCCAGCCGTCCACCTAGCAGCACCACCACGGCCTGCCACGTCCGCCCTTTCATGATCAATCCGTTGCTGGAGCGTGGCAGGCTGGCGTTGCAGGTGCTTGCTACCTCGAAAGCTGGTGCAACGTTGTCCGCTCCCTCGCAGGAGAACCGGAAAATGTTTGCAGTTGCTGTCAAAAAAGTCCCTCCTTGCCTTGCGGAAAGTTCGTGCGGCCAATTTGCCTGCATGCATCCTGGCTGTCCCAGCTCTTATTCGGGCACATTCCTATGCTACTGCTGCTGCTGATGCTGCTGCTGCTGTTGCTACTGCTGCTGCTGATGCTGCTGCTGCTTCATCATCTTCATCATCATCATCATCATCATCATCATCATCATCATCATCATCATCATCATCATCATCATCATCATCATCATCATCATCTTCTTCTTCTTCTTCTTCTTCTTCTGCTGCTGCTGCTGCTGCTGCTGCTCCTGCTCCTGCTGCTGCTGTTGCTGATGCTGCTGCTGCTGCTACTGCTGCTGCTGCTGCTGCTGCTGCTGCTGCTGCTGCTGCTGCTGCTGCTGCTGCTGTTTCTGTTGATGGCTGTGCATGGTTCTTCTGGGCAATCTGCGGTTCAGGGACTTAGATGGAGAGCTAAAACTCTGGGACTTAGAATGTCGGCGTGCGACTTTCTCCCATCGGTGAATACATTCGGAGTCTCCTTTAGCACGTCTGCGCCTATCCCCCTGTTCTTGCCTTCATTCTTGCCATCCATTGTGTTCCTACTTGCCTGCTTTTTTGTGCAAGAGAGATTTTTGGGTTACATAGTAACCCTTTTACAATCGGTTTCTACTGCAGAAAAAAATCGTGATTGGTCAGAGATGCGTACGGAGGGTTTTTTTCAGAATTTAATATTGTTTCCGCTCTCTGCGTCGCTCCTCGGACTTCGAGCGTTGCGAGGCATCGGACAGGAAAGGCTGTTTGTCCGCGTCCAAACACGGGTTTTTCGCGTAAGAACGAACCGGACAGAACGGAATCGGACAAGCAAAGCGAGCCAGCTAGATAACGGACAGTACGCTTTGTGCAACGAACTGGACGGGAAGCTTGGCCAAGCTTTCAGTCCAGTCAAGTCAGTTGTTTGGCTAGACTAGCCAAACAACTGATCCCGGAAAACGAAACGTTAGGAGAAAAACAATTTGCGGTAGATTAACGCAAAATAAATACAGAAAAATCATTAATTANTCCATTATGAGGGCCGAATGAATGATAACTTTACGCCGTTACTATGTAACCCTGTGCACGCTTTGCGTGCAACATACTGCTCTTGTTTTTTTTTTTTTTTTTTTTCAATCGTGTCAGCAGAGAGATAGATTAGGGACTGGTGCCAGCCCGAGCACCAAGGGCAGAAGCATAGGTAGCTGCCCGCTACAAGGCCAGTCATGCTGGCAAGGGGAGTAGAACTGGGGACCCCCTGTCCCCAGCTGAATTGAAGGGAAGAGTGATATCCACTGCGCCAGCAGTTCAAGAGAGATTTGTTGCTCGACATATCCACATGATGACTTTACTATTCTCTGCCCCATTCCTTATGATGCAGACAGACCCCCCTGGTGAAGTGTCTTGCTTAGTTGTATCACGTGTGGACGTATGCCTCCTGGCAAGAGATTGCATTGGACTGCTTTTCAGAAATGTGGTCGCTGGCCATGCCAGCGAATGGCAATGTGTGTCACAGGCCGTCACACATATTGCCATTGGCTGGCATATGGCTAACAGCTATTGGCGGATGGACCGCCTCAGTCTGTCGTTGGACTTGTGAACTTCCTTTCCACATGTGTTTGTGTAGCGGAAAAGCATGATCCCCTACCAGTGTGTGGGCCTTCAGCCCATGTGTGGACTGTCTGCAGCTGTGGATGGTCGGCATGTGTGCATGTACCGTCTCGTGACGAGACGGTACAAAGGACGAGATTCTCGTCTGTACATGCACGCTGTACAATGCCCATGACACTGGCACAATGACGCATTTCGATCTTCATTGCTCTCATGTTTCGATCTCTCTCATGCATTCTTTTTGGCGAGGGCGCGTATGATGTGCAGGGCATGCTTGAGGGGGATACTAGGCGTGGCTTTCCCCGTGGGAGAAGTGGGCACTCTCTACGTGTAAGTGAGTGAGTGAGTGAGTGAGTGAGTGAGTGAGTGAGTGAGTGAGTGAGTGAGTGAGTGAGTGAGTGAGTGAGTGAGTGAGTGAGTGAGTGAGTGAGTGAGTGAGTGAGTGAGTGAGTGAGAGTGTGAGTGAGTGTGTGTGAGTGAGAGAGAGTGAGAGAGTGGGTGAGTGAGTGTGTGAGTGAGTGAGTGAGTGAGTGAGTGAGTAAGTGAGTGAGTGAGTGAGTGAGTGAGTGAGTGAGAG